>CM031234.1:436579971-436677742 GCA_018340775.1 Taxus wallichiana var. yunnanensis | reverse complement strand
GGATAATAATAACCAGCCTTCATGATTTTTAGAGTGTCACTCTTGGTGCAAAATGACCACCGGCTGGTCCACCATGGAACTCTTCCAACACCCTACGAATCTGATTTGTGCTAATGCATCTCAAGAACACTCCATTCACATCTTTCTTGAACAAAACTCCATCAACAATGGCATATGGGACAGCCTACAATCTGAAGTGTCTTCTTTGGGTCTTGTTCATCTCCGGAGGGCATAGGCTTGTGCTTAGGAAGTGTATTATACCTTGGGTCCAGCAGGGAGTGGGGGCAGCATTGTCTTCTTCTTGATTGCCACTTGGCTCATGGCTTCCCTGGACTGTCAAAACAACCTCTTCTTCATTGCATACTTCTTTTTGCTTCCCAAAACCAAGCTGCTCACACAATCCTTTCCCTCTTACCAACTTGGTGATCTTGATCTCAATGTCATACTCCATGACACGGGTGATCCAACCTGCCCTTTTCTTGTTCAAATCTTTGTTGAGGAGGAAGTCCTTAACCCTTGACATGTGAGACCAGCAAGCTGGACCTTGTTGTTTGAGACTAAATGCTTGAATTTCTTCAAGCTTCGATTCACGCCAAGACATGCTTCTCAATAAAGAGTACTTCACCTCATAGTCATCTAGGCTCTAGCTGAAGAAGGCAATTGGCTGCTCATCATTATCCTTGTTCTGTTGTACCAAAATGGCAAAAATAGTGTCATTACCTCCAAATGCATAGAGGATGAAATCCTTGGAGAAGTCCGAGTTGATGAGAGTTGGTGCTTGAGAAATAGCTTATTTGATTGGTTCAAAACTCTCCTTGCCTTCTGCTGTCCACTTGAAAGCCATGCTCTTCTTTAACATTTTGGTGATGGGCTTGACAAGGGCTGCAAAATCTGGGACAAACCTCCGAACAAATTTTATCCTCCCAAGAAACTCTGAAGGGCTTTCTTGTGGCTTGCCAATGGTATTGCTCTTATGGCTTCAACCCTCTCTAGATCAATTGCTAATCCTTCTTTGGAGATAATATGGCCAAGGAGCTTTCCTTCATGTGCAAGAAAGATACACTTTCTAGGATTTAAAGACACTCCAAATCTCCTACACCTCGTGAAAACTTGTCTCAAATGAGAGAGGTGGTCTCGCTGCATTTTGGAAAAAACAATGATATCATCAAGGTAAATCAGCACCACGTTGTTAATCAAACCTTTGAACACCATGTCCATTGCTCTTTGGAAGGTAGCACTAGCGTTGGACAGCCCAAATGGCATCTTCTGTATGCAAAAGTCCCCATTTGGTTCTAAAGGCTGTCTTGAAGCTGGTCTTCTTCCTTCACCATAATCGATTGTATTTGGAGTAGCCATCAAGTAGTGAAAACCTCTCAGAGCCAGCCACAACTTGCAAGATTTGCTCCATGGAAGGGAGTGGGTAATGGTCCTTGAGAGATGCTCTATTTAAGTCTTTGAAATCAACACACAATCTGATCTCTCCACTCTTCTTTCTGACTGGAACCAAGTTGGCAACCCAACTAGAATGCTTGATTGGGAATATGATTCTTGACTTAATCAGCTTGTCCAATTCTTTCCTCATGAGAGGCTCCATGTGTGGATTGACTGGTCTTTGTTTCTACCTGATAGGCTTAGTATTTGGATCCAATTTAATGGTATGCTGAGCTAAGTTGGGATTAAAACCTTTCAAATCTTCATAGCTCCATGCAAACACATCAGTGAACTCTTGACACGATTTTGTACGAACTCATACCTTTCTTGATTAGTTTTCATCTTTCCAATTTGCAATGGTTTGTTCTCTTCTACCAAGATGGATACTGAATCCTCTCTCTTGACCTGAATGTTTGCTTTCTCCTTTCTAAACTGATCATTGGGATTAAAAATGGACTTTTAAGTGATAAGTCCCTTGGGCAGCTTGTTAGTTCTCAGCTATACCACTTGGTCACCATACTGCTATTCCAATTTTTCTTGATTCTTAGCTGAGAACTCGGCTTCTTCTTGCAAGAAATGGATGATTTGCTGGTCATTCTCAAACACTTTCCAACTGACATTGTTATCTGGCACTGAAGGCCTCACAATCACGTGGATGTTTGGTTGTACCTTGTCTTTTGAATGCTTTCCACAATGTCAAAGGCTGCCCCTACTGCTGCAAGCCTGTCAGCAATTTGATTCTCTTTCCTAGGAATTGATTTGATGCCAAAACCCTCAAAATATTCCATGAGGTCCCATACCCTGTTCTTGTAGCACTTGAGTAGATCATTCTTGGCAGCATGTTGTCCCTTGACCTGATTTACAATCAATTCACTATCACCAAAGACATGCAAGTTTTTAATTTTCCTCTTGATTGCCCAATGCATCCCTTACACCAAGGCTTCATATTCAGCAGTGTTATTGGAGCATGCAAACTGAAATCTAAAAGCTGAATAGTACTTTACTCCTTGAGGTGAAACAAGCATAGCTCCACCTCCTGCACCTTGTCTACTTCTTGATCCATCAAAAAATAGCTGCCATACCTCATTTTCATCCTTGTGGTTTGGCTTGGTGATGTTAGGAATAGGCTGATTTTCTTCATGTATACAATAGACCCCTAGCTCAGATTCTTCAACTTCTTGATAAGGATCAAAAGCATGTACATTGTTTGCCCATTCATCAAGAGTTAGATCCGGGATGCTCCCAACCTTGGTGTCAGCTTCATCGGTGCTTGGGTGGTCCTCTTGATCAAATGCTGAACAATTGGCGTTGATCTAACTTGGAGTGTAAGGCTCAATGTGGAAGTTTGCAATAGGTTCAGACCTGATTGTAGCCTTAGTTCCATACCTCGTTCTGAACAACATGTGTGACCAATCAGCAGACAAATATCCCCCAATCTTGGCTATGAAGTCCCTTAACAAGCAAAGGGTAAAAAGTGGTGGAAGGTCTATGGTGATACATCTTGTAAAATAACAACATTTGGACATACATGCAAGGTAAGACTCAAGTTTCTAATCACCCCAGCTGTTGTTATTCTTGCTGTCCCATCCACTACACTACCCCTTTGGATATGGTTTCATCTTTGGAGCCCTAGCTGATCAGTTATTTGTTTAGGCATCACCGAGCTACTTGCCCCGGAATCTACCATGCAATTGTGCACTAAGCGATTTCCAATGATTAATGAAACATAAAAAGGAGGGGCTTCAACATTTTACCTTGCTTGTCCTCTATGATTTCCCTCGAAAGTGGGCAGCATTTGTGAGCACTTTCTCTTGCATCCGAACTTGCTGATTCAAAGTTGGCTAGTCCTTCATGGCAGCTTGTAACAAGTCTCTTTGGCACAGGATAGATAGGGATTCCCACATTGATATATTAACATTTGTCTTATTCATTTGATCAATGATCTTGAATGGTGATGAAGGATCTCTTTGCTATCCCTTTGCTTGTACATTCACTCCTTGCACGTGGGCAGCAATAGCTGGTAATTGAGTTGGTCTAAGAGCTGTTCTTAGCTGCCCTTGTGCATTTGAAATTGGATTTTGCTTGCCAACCATTTGTGGATCCATGGAAGGTTGTGGATTGGTTGGAGCTAATGGCTGTTCTTCACCCAAATTCCTTCTTTTTCACCTTGTGTTGGCTGCAACACCTTGATAAACTGTTTGATTCATGCCATAGAAATATTATGCTTGCCGGTTTACCAATGTGGTGTCATTTGGGGCTGATTGTTGTTGGAATGTTTCTTGTTGTTGGTTGTCTCCTTGACTTCCTTCACCCTCCACACCAGTAGTTGTCACCATTAATGCTTGATTCAAAGCACCATTGAAGCACATAGATTGGTTATGAGGTTCATTGCATGGAAAATACCAATCATACTCTTGAGCAACGTTGTTTTGTGTTGGCACCAATGCCTTAGAGCGAGATATGGCACTAGGATTATAGGGCTGAAATGGTCTATTGGCGGGAGGCCTTGTTTGATTTACATTTGCAGTTTGGATTAGGAGGTCTTTGTGGTTGGTATGGCTACCTGTTAGGTGAGCTTGGGGCTGGTAAGAAGGTCTAAAACCTTAGGCTTGTTGCCTCTTGAGAGTAACCAACTCATTGTCTAGGTTTTAAAGTTGCTTCATGACTTCTTAAAGCTCATTTGGGGCACTTCGAGATGAAGTAGAAGCTTCATTTGAACTCTGATTTCTAGGAGTGGGAGAAGGAGTAAAATTAGGTGCTTGATTGGTGTTTGGACTCTCTAAACTTGGAAACAATGGCATGGGAGGTCTAGGGGCAAGTTTGCTAGCTTGGATCAAACAATTTTCAGCCCTAATGGCAATGCTATAAGCCATAGGGATAGTTATGCCTCCCATGGACTGAATCAACATAGAAATATCAGAATTTAGAGCTTTGAGATAGTAGAGAAAAGCACCTTCTGCTGTTGGCTTGAATGCCATTGGAATTCTCTCCCAAGTCTTTTGAAATCTGAAGTTGAAATCGGTCAGCTGCTCATTGGGAGCTCTCTTGATGGTTGTCAGCTACTCCAAAAGAGACAAGTTGTCTCCCTTCTCTCCAAATTGCTCATGAAGTGCTATACACAGCTGATTCCAATTTGTGATTGAACCATCTCTAAGGCTTCTAAACCATTGCAATGCTTTCCCCTTGAATGAAGATGCCAGCAACTTGTGAGCCACTTACATCTCATTGATTTCATGAATTGCACAAAGGTTGGCAATGTCTTTAACATGATCACCTGGAGTAGTCTAATTCTCTCTAGTGAAGTAGGGAATGTTCTTCAAGGCTGCAATTGGAATTAGATGTTGTGCATTGAGGGCAAGTGGGTTGTTGCCTGTGAAGTTGACATAGGGGTTGTTTTGTGCCATTCTAATTGGTCTTAGAACCCTTGTTGATTGAATGAAAGGCCTACCAGGTGGAGGAGTTGAGAGAGTTCTGTTTGGTGGAGATGGAGACCTTTGGATTCTCCTCCCACTTTTCCTTACTCTTGGAGATAACTACAGATATTCAAACAAGCACCTCTTCTTCTCCAGCTCTTGACCTTGTAGTGATTCTTCTCATGAGTTTTCGGGCTGCACTTTGCTGAAACCGAGTTGATTCCCCTTGGAGTCACCAAATATGCAAATTATAGCTCTTTTCAAGCAAGAAAATTGCAGCAGATGCACATCAACTTTGCTGCAATAAAAATGATACCTCTAAGGTCCCACCGAAGCGTGCTAAAACTATTGTTGCAAATCTCTGAGCACCCTCGGATGCAAATCAAGGTTCTAAATGATGTTTAGAGCATCGATGTGATTGCACAACATGGAAACCTCTCTCCAGTGTGGGACTTGTGAAAATGAGAGAGGAATCTCGAGAATAGAGGCTGGTTCCTCAAAATCCTCTAATTTAGATGTATATTTTGCATAACTATAGAGGTTCTAATCCTAATTCTACCCTAGATTACAAGGAGATAGGGATAAAAATGCAAAAATGAAACTAAACTAAAGATGGTGATGCACCAAAAGGAGTGATAAAACATTTTTTTTCCATGTAAATAGACACAAATTCATGAAATGCAACAAGGGAAAACATACACAAGCTGATAAATGTAATTAGAGGTCTTAAAATGAAGTAAAACAATACAAACAGAGGATTGAAAGCATTCACAGAGTTTGCACTGTCAATTCCATGTAAAAATCTCTTGCATTCCACCATCAAAGAGGTATAAACCTGTTACAAACTATGAAAAAGGTCTGATTCTTACAACTATCACTTGTTGGAGGTGAAAGAAGAAGTTTGCAATGCCAAAAAGTGTTCAACCATGAAGAAATGAGCCAAATCTAGCTTTTACAGTACATGGGTCGAGCCCAGGAGAGAGAAAACATGAAAAATGCATGGGAGCCATCCCTCATTGATGGAAAATGCATTAAAACAGCATGGAGGACCTTACAAACCCATACCCTATCATTTTTTACCATATTGGAGAAGAATGCGACCCATTCTGTATTAAATTTGGTTGTTGAAATGTCATTTCTGGCCATGGACATGTACCAGAACCGTTTTTGAATTTTCTCTCTCCAAACTAAACAAAAATTATAAATTGACCATGGAATCATGTAGATAATTTTAACAGCTTTCCAATGATATAAAGAACGTGAAAATCTGAGCTCTAGATCAAAAGATATGATTGTTTGAAGATTTAGGGCAAAAACGGCCCAAAAACGGATCGGCGGGAAAAAAATTTCAAATTTTACCTTTTTTTTGTCTTTGGAAAGAATTTCAAAAATTCCCCACGCTCCACTGGTCGGATTCCACATGGCAAGCTCTGATTTGCTTTGGAATTCTCTCTCCTTCTCTTTTCCATGGGTTTTTCTTTGAAAATCGACCTTTTTATACTCTTTTGGAAAAATTTCAAATTTGCCTCCGACCCCCGAAATCCTCTGCCACGTGGCAGCTTCCTATTGGCTGCGGGCCTCAAATGGGAAAAGTTTCTACAAAAACTCTACCGAGCCATAACTTGAAAAATATAAGGAGTTAGGAGGCAAACTTTACCTTTCTGGAAAGCCGAGAGAGAGCTCTATCTAATGGTGCCATTTCGAGAAAGCCTTGAGTGCACGAAAATTAAAAATGTAGAGGCGAGGCACAAGAGAGGCAAGAACACAAGGAGTTAGCCACAAAAGCAGTGGGCACCATTTTGGATAACACATGACCCTCATCACATCTCACCGTAGGGAATAACATAGGAAATTTTGTTGAAATTTGTTTGCTAACACACAAACTGAAAATTGGAAATGGAACATTGAGATCATGTTCCCCCTCAATGTGAAATTTCCACTTATTCAATCACGAACACTGCAAATAAGAACAACGTCTTTGGAACTCGAAAAATATGAAAAGAAGCACATGACACAAGCTGAAAGCAAATACACCACAAAAATGTCACCAAACCATCTATACGGCCCCATCATTGGCGACTAACGAGAGGTTCTTTGAATGACCTCCAACCTCCAATGCCTTCATCCTCCAGTTTATGCGCTGCTAACTCAGCAAGATGTGAACATGAAGCACATTTGTTTCCACATTGAGTTTATTCTTTTCTTCCCTCCTGCAATGTGAAACACTTTATTTTTCAGGACGTTGGGTAACACCGAAAATGCGTCAGTAAGTCAATTTTTTTTTTTAAAGACTTTTACAATTTTTGACTCTGACTCATGATGACAACCTAGAATCACCTATTTGATAACAAGACATAAACAAAAAATAACACTTTTGTATTGTCATGAAAACTTGACAATATTGACACTATAAAGACTAAAATAAAACGACATCAATGATGGAAACTATATTGACGATAACAAAATCCAATTAAAGATTGGATTTTCATGACTTTTCACACTTTTGACTCAATTTTGATGACTACAAGACTTTTGACAATGACAATTTAATGACATGAATGGAACAATGACAGGATAACTTTGACACTATCTTAACAAAGAAATAAGTATCAATAGAGAATTACGACACTAAAGGGACAAAACTTCAATCCAATAAAAAATTGGATTTAGTGAGTAATGGTTACTCAAATAACACAAGTTGTTTAACCAACAAATAAACTTTACTCACTAGACTTGATTATACATCCAACAATTAAATGACTTCAAATAACAATCATTATACAAATAAATTTAAAAAACTAAAATCACCTATAACACAAAAACTAGGAACTAAATACCATGGATTTCAATTTACAAATTGTGTATGCGGTGGACAAGGGTCACATTGCTATAGAGATCCAAGTTGGATAAGATTGGAGAGGATTGAGCAGTAAACACTCTCCATTCAACAACTTCTCGATATTCTTCTGAATTTTCTGCAATTGTTTGAATCGAATGCATGAAAATCAGATCTGTTTGCACTACATGCACTAATTAAAAAATACAATCATATCCGGTAGATGAACGTTGACTCAATATGATGTGGAAGGAAAAACATAGGAATTTAAACGCTGAACGTTTTACGCAACCAAATCATCTTCCATGGCCCGAATATAATGTGCATATAATTCATTGATGTCTTGTTCAGATAGACACTAGAAAAATCTTTTCCACATGCGTACAAGATTGAATCAAATACAACAGACAAAGTTTTGATAATGCACAGATATAGTTCAGTGCAGAACTTTGAACAAAACATAAAAATATACCTATATTCTGAAATACTAATTCTCCTGCATAAAATTCCTCTCATTCACAGGGACGAAGCATGATACTATTATCCCTCACATGATCTCATATACTCATATTACTACGATACCAAATATAATTGCAGTAAAATATTTACACAGGAAATAACACACAATAATATTATATTTTCTATATCTTTCACACAATACAATAGCCTAATATATAGGCTGGAGTTTCCCTAGAATATAGGAAACTAACTCAACTACAAAATCTCAACCAAGCCTAATTATGTGGGGTGAGAATAACTCACGTAACCCACACATAACAATAAATATAATAATATATTGTTGAAACAATATATTATAACATCTCTAACAATAATCTCTCAACAATAATAATTACACACGTAATTATTATTCACACACATAAATATGTGAAGCACTATATAAATATTTCCTAACATTAACTTTTTGTATTCCTAAAAATAGAATTAAATCCCCTTTATGAATTAAGAGTGACTTATTAAATTGAAAATTAAAGTCACATTACATAAATAATAAATAATGCAAAAAATGTGACCCCAATGAAGAAATTGAACATGGAGGAGAGAAAAAAGGGGTTAGAGAGGCGGGAGAAAGAAGAGAGATATAACAATTGATGAATATGATGCTTCCACCAATTGGATCGATCCTTTCCAAATGATCCAATGAAATGCTCTAATGTGATGAAATATGGATCCTTGAACTATTTACACCATGATAAATCTTCCCTCAATCATGCACAAACACTATGAGCTAAGTATTTAGGAACATTATTGAATGATCGCATTATTGACCATGGGTGTTTCTCATCGAGGTCCACTCAGAAGAATTTGAATATTGAAACTGACCCTTTACAATACTATTATGTTGATTGAATATTCCAATTAAGCACACCATGGATAGTCGATGATGATGATGATCACAAACTCATCCTTGCACATGATAAACGAACAACCTAAACCATAAAATGGGTGTCGAAAGCCACCTTTGTTGACATTTTTTGAGGTGGATTATTACTAAATTGTGGGAAATTCTCATGATGATCTTCTTTGAAATTTTCATGCTCTACTAAAAATATTGCTCCTTGAGTGATGAAATTTTCCCGTACACACTGAGAATGTAAGTGATTAGCATTGATGAGTACACCATTGAAAACAGTGAAGAATGCTCATTCTACAAACATGAAACCACCATTCCAAGCCATGGAACACCACCATTTCTTTGTGGTGATTATACCTATGGAATGAGAAACTGAAACAACCTATGAACTTGAATTTCATGGCTTCTGAAGCATTTTCTTGTACCAGAAAATGGGGGTTACTATTTTTATTAAAAGAATATTTCTCACCCCTTCTTGCTTCAACCACTTTGATTTTCCTTCTAGATAATCACCGTATATACCACCTTCATTGGAACTACTTCTTATGAGACCTTACTAAAAATAGTAAGTTCCCATGTAGGAGGCTTACTATTTTTATAAACTGGGTTTCTGGGTGTCAAATTTTGACAAAATTGGTTTTTCTGATATGGGTTTTTATTTCTTATTACACCTCTGAAGTTTCAAATCAAACCAATTTCAGGAACAAGAGATATTAATTTTCAAAGTTTTTATTTGGGGAAACTGGGGTTTGATCACCACAAAAATATTTGATCTTGCATGTAAAATCCAGCACCTAGATTTTTTTGTCCTCTGAGAATGGAGAAGAATGCAAAATTTTTGTTTCGATCCATGCACAAGTTTTTAGATAATGCATTTTTTCATTCTCATGTGCACCTCTTCATTCTCGATAACAATGGAGTTTTAAGCATGGATTTTCTAGTTTTTCTTGCAAAATAATGGTGCTGAGATCTAATAATGATAGTGGAATGAAGGAGAATGAGAAAATATGGTAAAGTAATTCTAAAAAAAAATCACCAAAGTTAAGGTGCAAACGGAGGAGTGTGGGGGAGAATGAAGAAAATGGCTATCTTCTTGTATATATAGCTTTTGAAATCTTTAAGAGGGGGTGGGGTTTATTTTTTTCCCCATGTTTCCCCTTGGAAAGGGACAATGGGTGCACAAAAATGTTCCTTAGCCCTAATTTTCCAAGTGTTGTACATGCATTTAATGAGAGGAATGGAGGAGGGACTGGAAATAAGAACCTAGCAGACTTGGAAGGTTCGTATTAGGAACCATGGAGCCTAAAGGGGGTGGGGCACATTTTTACGTCCTCATTGTCCCCTTTGAAAAGGAAAATGGGTGCAAAAATGTGTTGCTTATCCTCATAGTGACACTTGTCACACATGTAGGAGTAGGTGAGTGGGTTGGTCAAACTGGTCAAAGGGCCTTAGATGAGCTTCCGAGGTCACATGGGCTGACCATGAATCCAAAGGGGGAGGGCACCAATTTTTTTCCATATTTTCCCCTTGTAAATGTGCAATGGGGGCACAAAAATATGCATCATCCTCATGTTGTCATGTACCCTTGAAGAATTACACTAACTCTCAAACATCGTACCTTGAGAGACAAATTGAAATGATCATAACTTGGGATCCTAGATGTATTTTCCCACACTTATTTATATGAACATGATTAGAAATGAAATTTTGAGAAGTATGAGATGGGTATCATTCCTTGATTATTCTTGAAACGCCTCCAAAAATATCCTTTTTTTCTTGGGACCTCTAGTTGTCTTGGAAAAAATGAGATGCCGGTGAAAATGCATGGGGTTTGGGATGGATATGATTTTTCCACTATGTATAAGACTGAAAATTATTTCCATTTATATTTTTTTGGCTCACAAATCACTTCGTATCTCTCGAAATCACCTCTTGAAGTTTGGGTACTCTTTCGTTATGCTAGCTCCCGTGGTCCCGAGAACCCACTTTCAATTAATCTACTCCCGAGTTTTCAAAACTTCCCAAAATCAATTCCTTGATGATCCCGACTCTTGAATACTCCTCCTCGATGAATTTGGGACTTTGACCAACTCTATAGGTTGTGCACTTGGCTTATAAATGTTGATGATAGCCCTTTTAAGGTCGTTTGAAACTTCACTTTGAAAGGTGCTTCTCAAAAGTGCTTGAATGACTTTTTGTTTCTAAAGCACATAAGGGGAAGGATAACATACACATGTGAACCATTCAAAGAATTGGATAGGACTGATCCGGGGAATAGAATGGCTTAGTAGGGTGTCCGGAAAGGTCTACAATCAATAGTTTCGACAGTGGGATCCATTGTCATGCTTGAAAATTGGGAATTTCCACGTTGCACATTTACATGACAACTAGTGGCTCTAACTTGGGGACATGTTTTGGATCAAGTGCAACGAGGACATAGCATGAGGTATCCTAGAATCTCAATTTATAATATTGACCCGTTCCTTATCTATTGGGCTATAGAGAGTCATACTGACACAAGAGATAGACTAAAAGGAAGACACACACACAACATATGAAAGAAAAAAATTTACAAAACATGAAAAGGAAAACACACCTAAATCCCCTATGGTAAAATGAGGGGGATATCTTGCTTGCACTAAAGTACTTTTCCTTTTTATAGATTACCTCCAAAGAGGTAACCCTGAATGATGATGTTCTGTGAAGCCAATGACTACCTCAAGAAAGTAGCCTCCACTCCTCGGCCTACTTATGACAACCAGGTGCTTTCATGAATTCCTTCTCACTTGGGAGGAGTGAGCCTACATGAGCTTTTTAATGCTCATACATTCACAAAGATATTTAATTTTCTTCATTCTTGAATTTCAATTGCCTTTCATGTTCACACATACTACTATTTTTTTCATTTAGCATCTCATCGTTGCCCCAAGGCTAGTTTTTGTTTGAATATCTTGAGCATCCTGAGTTCCCTTATTTTCCATATTCATGCTTACTATAAACCCTTTCATTAGAGGTCTTGAATTTAACCTCTTATTCTATTTCATCATGAGGTATTTTTAAATTGGGTGAATAATCATACACAACCTCATACCTATCCTACATGGTCATAGCTTGAATCAAGAGGTTGAGACTTAATTTGGGATCTTCTATACCTTCTTCTTCATCCAATATTTCTTGTATTGAATCCTTCTTTCAAAGCGCCTAAAAATCACCTCTACCTTCATTCAAAGAGTCTTCATTCTAAAATTCGGGGAAACCATTGGGAAGTGTTGTTTTACTATCTTAAGGATCATGACATTCTACCACTCCTTTATCTAGATGAGTCTTGAGTTCAAAAATCTTTATGTCAACCATTTCATCACGAAGTAATCTTCTTCTTTAAAATTAAAGGATAATATTTCAATTTCATCATGGCACCCATCACCCATTG
Source organism: Taxus wallichiana var. yunnanensis (assembly GCA_018340775.1). Lineage (NCBI taxonomy): Eukaryota > Viridiplantae > Streptophyta > Pinopsida > Cupressales > Taxaceae > Taxus > Taxus wallichiana. Next base: position 436,665,260 of record CM031234.1, on the reverse strand, counting down.
GCTCAAGAGGGGCATTAGATTCTTCAATTTTCCTTGCTTCATCATGACCAGTTTTTAAATCTATTGGGAAGCTGGAATTCGAATCTCGCTTGTTTTGAAAATCCATAGCTTGCATCAAGAGTTCAAAACTGAGCTCATAATCTTCTATTTCTTATGTGGCTTTTATGATTTCTTATACAAAACCTTCCCTCAAATCTCTCGATATATCGTCACAAGTTATATTTTCTCCCCATAGGTGACATGATCAAGAGAATATTCTTCTCCAAATGGGAATGAGAATATCTCCTCTTCATGGGTATGCACATGGGATGATATCTCAAATTGTAATTCATCAAGAACCACTTCCTCTTCTTCATGACTTGCATCATCCGAAAAATCGAAACCATCCTCTTGCAACTCAATATTTTTAACACTTCTTCAAGATCAATACCCCTCTATGAAGGAATGTTTGGTCTTGTCAAGATTAGAATCTCATTCTCTTCTTCGGTTGTCAAAAAAAGATTCATCCTCTTGTTATCTTGGTACAAAATGTTAGCTCCTATTTTCCTAATTTTTACACTGTGTACCTCATCTTCTTCTCTAGAAGTAATTTTTCCATATCTTCCTTAACCAGAATGGTTGCAAAAGATCAATTCATCTGGATTTTTCCTTTTAACCCTCAGTAGAAGCTTCTACTCAGCAGCATTCCAAATGAATTCAAAATGTATGCTACCAAGATCATCATTAAAACCTTCTTATCTGGAAATTTGGTGAGAACCACTTGTTAGGGATTAAAATATCACTCGTCCCGAGATCATAATAAACTAGAGCTTTGAGGCAACATGGGACTGTCTCCAAGTTGTGGGACTCATGCTTTGATACAAGCCTATGGAGAAGGCCAAATTTCTCTCCATATTTCTACTTCTAAAAATACTTCTAAGAAGGAAATAAAGCTACTGTCACTACTCTACGATTCCAATGGACTAGGGTGAGAAGGAGATGCATGAAAGGCAAAACATATGCTAAGGGGAGGTGATAGAACTAGAAAGAGAGGGATGAACACACTTGAATTTGAGAAAAATGAAGGAAAATGCATGTAGGGAGGGTAGAAATGTGTATCACGTCTCGAAACATGCTCACACATCCGTTTTCATGAAGTCCAACAAAAAATCCCCTGCAAGAGATATAAAATATGCACAACAGATCAATAATGCAAACAAATTCAAGAAGATATAGTAAAACTTGAGCTAATTTAGAGAATATCCATAAAACACAATTTTTATTGTTTCTAAGTTATGAACAGATTGATTATAATGGTGAGAGAGGTAATGATCTACCTACAAATGGATCTAATTCAAGCCCTACAACTCAAAATGCTAAAGAAAAAATATTTTAACAATGTTCTTAGAAAACTAAGGGGTCCAACCTTTTTAAGTAGCAATGCTCAACCATTCATAAAAAAAAATAAGAGAAGGGGAGGAGAAAGAAGAGGGAAAATTGGATTCAAACATCAAAGCACCAATAAAAAGCAATAAATTCCTAAAAATGATGTCATATCTACCTCCACATGTCTATTTAACTTATGGAAGAAGGAAGAGAGGAAAATCGAATCAAATCTAGGTGGTTAGGTCGACTAGATGTATGCATTAATGGCATGATTGGCATTTCCTTGTTTTACACCACCAAATCCCACCAAAATATAATTTTGAATAGACCCATGTGTAGACCACATCATTAGATTTCCAATTATTCAAAGAGCACATGAATCTAATCTCTCTTGCAGAATTTATTAAGATCAAAAGACTTGTAGTGCAGACCGAACACTCAATGACACATGGCATGCCCCTGGTTAGGTGAAAGATTCATTTGATTGTTCATTCATTGTATATTTTTGTCACGTGTTAGGTTATCATTTGATATGAGGACTCGGTGTAAATGGTGACATGTTCGATAGGTTTCATGGCATATAATTAATCGACAATTTCCACATGGCACTACATGATTGGTATAGAAAGATTGCATTGGGCATGTGTGCAAGAGCAATAGATGCGAGAGGAAAAAAGTAGAGGTATGCAAGGCAAGCGAGGAGGTGTGTGGAACTCGAAAGGAAGGGAATGTGGGGAAAAGCATACCGGGGACTTAGCGAGAATAGAAGGTAAGCCCAAAGATTCATTAAATATGGTGCACAAGACTATTGGAATGAAAGTGGGTTGTGCAAGGAAAGCGCGATGAGGAAAGTGGAAGGAGGAAAAATAATACAAAGGGAAGTGGAAAGAACAAGGAAGATGTAGGAAGGGCACGTGAGGTTGCACATGAAGAAGCGCATCCATGAAAATGTGCCAAGGAAAGGTACTAGCGGTGTGCACAACCTAAAAATATTTAACTAAAAGCCGAGGATATAATCTGTAAGTTTTCTAAATAACCAGGGTGGTTATTTGGGACAATAGTTTGGAAAATTTTGGGGCCATATTTCTACTAGATGAAAGATATCAGTAGCCTTAGAATAATCCATTAGGAATGGAGTCTTCCTACAATTATGAAATTATTATTTGTAGCTTGAAAAATACCCCTAAAGCTACTTGAAGCGTTGTTTAAAATCTGAAGAATTAATGTTCTCATATAAATATGTTCTGATTTGAATTTTATGAGAGTGGAAAATTGTACATGACTATTGAGCACCTTTTGCCTAAATTTCTAGAAGACGTGTAACCAAACCGCCATCCTAGAAGAAAAAAAAGAGCACGCGTAGAGAAGTGGTTGCAAGGAAATAACTATGTATAAACATTATAATTTGCACATAGCACACTTGGAGGAATTGAAACTATTCTATTATCTACAACAATGCGAGAAGACTTAGTGGAATTTTTGAGATAAATCCCATTGACTGGGATTGGTAGTGCATCTCCATTAATATGAGGCCAACTCAAAATAATTATCCTCTTTACAACAAATGGTGATATATGGGCCACTCAAAATTACATCAAACCATGAATGGTTCCCTAGTTTGGCTCTGTCAAGACCCCATTTTAAGACTAGATCTCTCAAATTGAAAACCTAAGCTCTAGCCTTTTTGTCAAACCACTTATTAGTTTATCACTGATGTTATTCTAATTTTATCATGGCAGATTTTCTCAATTATTCAAGCTCAACCAACTCTTCAATTCTGATTTATCTTTGTTCTGGGCCCTCTAATTCTAGATGTTGGGCTAGCTCCAATGAAGGAATTTCAAGTGATAAGGGAAGCCTTTCTTCTTTACCATAAACTAGTTTGTAAGGTGAAGTACCTATTTCCTTCTTCACAGTGATTATGTCTACCATAGCGCGCACGAGCCCTTTGTATACCACTTCCTCCTGGTTGATATTCATTTTCACTTCATGATTCTAATCAAGTTCTTATTAGTAGACTCTACAAAGACATTTCTCTAAGGGTAGTAGTTGGAAGAAGTCTTAAAATATATTCCAAGACTAAGATCCCAATCAAAAATTCTTGCACCAAGGAAGGATTTTGCATTATCAAAGATAATTGTTTGAGGGACAACAAACCTTGTCATAATTCCCTTGAGAAAATTGAGGATGACTGACTCGGTTGATTCCTTTAATGTGAAATCTTCTATCCATCTGGTGAAGTAGTACGTGGTCACAAGACCCACTTGTGACCAACACTCAAAGGAGGGTTGATCATGCCAATTAATTCCAGGCCCCATTGCACAAAAGGTTTATTCACTTGGACTAGGTAGAGGGGAAGCGTAGAAAATTTATTATTTCCTACAAAGGAAGCACATTATTTACATTTCATGACCCATTCGTGTGCATCTAAAAATATGGTAGGCCAAAAATATAATACGTTGATGATATTTATTGTTTTTCTTTGTGAGAAAAGATTCAACCAGAGAATCCATTGTGAAATTTCACTAATAATTTGTTAACCCGTGCACCATCAATACATCCGAGTAACACACCATCAATATTCCTTTTGAATAAAATCCCATCAATCAACGCATATAGAATATATTGGAGCCTCAAATTTCTTCTCCTTTTTTTCAAACTAGGACGGTATGCGCGAGAAGAAAGGAAGGTTGTCATGTTCTCCATCTACTCGTGTGCATTAGGATTTTTAATATGTTCATATTTTTTGCGTGGGAGCTCTTCATCAAGAAAAAATGAAGTTTCTTATTTTTTGTGTGTGTCCTCAGCAATCTTCCTACAAAGCATGTTTCCTCTAACAAGCTAAGTGGATTTGATAGTCACATCATACTCCATGATTTTTTGTCACCCATCTATCTCTTCTCTCACGATGTTTGCTCCCATAATTAATTCTCTCACACATGAATATGAAACTAGCACATTGACATGATTTTTGGTGAGCATACTTTTGAATTTATTCAAGGAACACATGATAGAGAAGACGTATTTCTCCGTGTGATTATATATTAATTAATAATCCTTCATTGTTTAATGAAGAAAGCCATTGGCTCCTCTAGTCCTTTTTCCTTTTATTGGGTCAAGATAAAAGCAACACTATCTTCAGATCCATATGCATAGAGGATGAAATAATTTGAGTAATCAAGGTTGATGAGTTTTGGCGTGCAAGAAATTTCTATCTTGATTTTGTTGAAGCTTTCTTTTCTTTTTGTTGTCCACTTAAAGGTTGTGTCTTTCTTGAGCATGAGGGTGATGGGCCTAATAAATCATGCAAAGTTGGGAATGAATCTCCTAAAAAATTTAATTTTTCCTAGGAATGACTATAAGGCCTTCTTTGTGCACTAACAAGGCAAGAGAAAGGATGATAGAGAAACCCTCAGGATCAATAGCAATACCATCCTCTAAAAATATATGGCCTAAAAGTTTTCCTTACACAACAACAAAGTTACACATTTTGGGGTTGAGAGATACCTAAAATTGTCTACATATCTTAAAGACTTTCTCCATAAGCCTTGGGTGATCTCGTGCTCTACTTTGAGAAGAAAATAATGTCATCCAAGTAAACTAGGATGAACTCATTGATATATCCTTTGAAGGCAAATTTCATGGTTCTCTGGAATGTTGCATGTGCATTTGACAAACTAAAGGGAATCTTCTAATAGGCATATTTTCCCCATTTGGTTGTAAATGTTGTCTTTATTTGATCCTCTTCTTTGACCACGATTTGATTAAAACCATATTACCCATACAACATGGAGAATCTTTGCAAGTCGGCCACTTTCTATAGAATTTGTTCCATAGAAGGAAAAGTATAATGATCCTTTAATGATTCCTTATTCAAATCCCTAAAATCAATAGAGAGCCTGATTTCACCATTTTTCTTGTGCACTAGAACAAGATTTTCCACCCAGATAGAGTATTTGATAGGAAAAATAATATTTTCCTCAATGATTTTGGATAACTCTTTCCTCATGAGGGGATCTATCTTAGGATTAACGAGCCTTTTATTTTTTTTGATGGGCTTGATACTAGGATCAAGGTCAATGAAGTGTTGAGCAACACTTGGATCAAATCATTTTAGGTATTCATATTCCCATGATAAGATGTCACTGTATTTCGACATAAGGATATGAAGACCTATTTTCCATCTTGCACGCATTCTTTACCAAGCAACAAATCCTTTCCACATATAATAATGACTCGGGAGGAAGTATTCTTATGTTGTGTACATATTCTTCTCTTCACCCTTGAACTCATCATCAGGGTTGAATATGTGCTCTAAGGTGACCATCCCTTTAGGTAATTTGTTTTTCTTGAGTTGAATCACTTGATCACCATAACTGTTATGCAAGTCATCTTGCATGCTTGAAGAAAACACATCTTCATTCAATGAACTGGACAATTTTTACATCATCATCAAACACTTTCTAGCTAGTGTTATTGTCTATAATGGATGGCTTGACCACCACTTTGATATTATGTACGCCACCTTGGACAAATCCTCGGTAAGTGAGAATTGTGAACCAAGTGTGGCCATTTTATTTTATTCCTTGATTAATTTCATTGGCACCACCTACTGATTGAGATCTTCAAAACTCTAAAAGAGGTCCCAAACTCTATTTTATAAGTTTTCAAAAGATTATTCTTTGTCATGCACTTGTTTTTGACCTAGTGGATGACCAACTTAGTGTCCCTAAAGATTTATAGGACCTTAATCTATCTCCTCTCGAAATAATAAGACCATGCTCCAACGCTTCATATTTTGTTATGTTGTTGAATCATGTAAATTGTGGCCTATGCGTATAGAAGAAATTCTCATCCCTAAGAGAAATTAGGACAACACCTATGCATGCGCCGATTATGCTTCTAGATCCATCAAAATACATCTTCCACAATCTATATTTTTATCATCTTCTTGAGCATGCTAGGCAGCTCGCGGTATTCTTAGAGAATGTAATAAGTACCAAGATCAGTTTCAAGAGTTGTGTCATAGGGATAAAACTCATAGTTCCTTTTGGCCTATTCATCTAGCAGTAGATCAGGTATGGGAGGAGGAATGGGTTGCTCTTTTGAAATTGAATCTTGTTTTTGGCCTTCTTGGATGAGGTAATTATCTTCAGAGGGGATTGGTCATATGACTCGACATGATACAAAAATATAGGCTCAGTTTGTATGGTAAAATGGGTACCATACCTTGTTCTAAGTAACATATGATACCAATCAGAAGACAAGTAGTCACCCACTTTAGCAATGAAATATCTTGATAAGAAAAGGGAAAATAAAGGAGGTAGGTCAATGATTTACACATCTTGAGTTATGGTTAGGCTTGGACATACATGGAGGGTTAACTCAAGATCCTTAATGACTCCTAGAGTGGTAATAGTTGAGCCATCAAGTTGTAAGACTCCTTTAGACATGGGGTTGTACTCAAGACCTAATACATCAACAATTTTCTTAGGCATGATAGAAGTAATAACCCCGAGTCAATCATAAAATTTTACAAAAGCAGATGTTTTCCTATTATCAAGGACATTTAAAAGGGTGGGGTTTTGATAACTTCTCTTACTTTCTTATCCTCTTCTTGATAAATTTTGACATCAGATTGAGGTGTTTGGATAACTAGATCAGCGGATGGGAGCTACGCTAGAGCTTCATGCAATAGGTCATGCAGAGATGGAATGGCCAAGGAATTCCACATTGTGACATTCACATTGTTTTCTTCATTTGGTCCACAATATTGAATGGAAGGCCCATAGACTTGTGTAGTTAAGGCACAACAACATCTTTTCTTGATTTCTCAAGTGCATAGGTAGGGGCCTTAGCTTACGCAGAGGCTTGATCTAACAAAGGAGTGCACACTAATTTTTTTATAGCATTAAATTGAACCTCGTGCACATAATATTACATGTCAAAACTATTGGTTACATTAACATCCTTTGATGCCCGAGGACAAACTACATCTCTTTACTTCGAGGATTAGTCTAAATGGAAGGATCACAAGGATACGCGCTAGACTTTAGCATTATATTCTTATTTTATATTTCTAGAACCTATGTGTACCACCTATTTAAGTTGTTTACTGACTTGGTTATTTACACAGTAAGTACTCAACCCTAAAGAACATAAATTTGGTTTCAAGAATGAATTTTGGCACTTATTCATTCTTCGAATTGTGTGTTCTAGTAGAGGGATCATAACTTACATGCTAGGTCATGTATGATTACACTAGTAATTCATTTACATAGCTATATTGAATGTGTGTCAAGTTGCAAGGAATGCACCATGTTGTTTTATACTAGAACTAGTGCTTGGCTTGCACAGTCTTTGGAAGGGTTTGTGCGGGAGGAATTTTTGCAGCATAAGGTGTGCATTAACATGCCATCTATCACTTTGTTAGTTCTACCCATATCTTTGGTTTGTATATTGAATTCTAGATGACTCGATGAATTTGATTAGTTCCTTGATTAGAATTATTTATAAAGGCTTGTGCCTATTTTTTGGACAAATTTCTAATCAAGCCCTTCATTTCTTCATCTTATTTTTTCTATGCAGGAGAATAGGACATGGAGGCATTGGGTTGAGTGCTCTCCTTAGGAACAGGATCAATAGAAATTTGAGGCACTATAGGGATTCCAGGAAACAAGGGCATAGGTGATCTAGGGGCTAATTTACCACTTCGATTAAGCAATTCTCTACCCCAACATCTAAAGGATAGGCATCATGGAGTTACACACCACCCATAGACTATATCATTACTACAATGTTAGAATTTAGAGCTCTTAATAAGTAAATAAAATCACCTTGAGGGGTTGGTCTTAAGAGGGATGGAATTTTTGTCCCATGTTTTTGAAATCTGAAGTTGAAATTAGCCATGATCTCATTAGGATCTCTTTTGATCATTGTGAGTTGTTATAATAGGGATATGTTGTCATATTTTTCCACAAACTAATTGTAGAGCACAAAGTGCAAGTCTATCCCGAGTTAGTGATAGAGGTGGGTCTTAAACTTATGTACCATTGAAGCACTTTTCCTTTGAGTGAAGAATCAAATAGCCTTATAGCTACATCATCTTTTGTAACTAGGTGAACAGAGCATATGTTTGTAATATCCTAAATATTTTCATCATGGGTAACTTGGTTCTCACTAGTGAGGAATTGTATGCTTTTGAGTGTATCCTTTGGTATATCATTTACACGGCAAGAGTCAAAGGACTACCACTAGTAAAATTGATGAGGGAATATTTCTCACGACATGGCTATAAAGTGTCCGAATACCCTGGTGGCACTCACGGAATATATTTCAATAGGAGGAGAAGTATATTTTGTCCTATGCATGGAAAATGGGGATGCACTCGTGGGATTTTTTTACTTCTTCTTCTTAGAGAAAATCAAGATATTTAAAGGATCCTTCAATTGTTGCACTCTTTCTTATGTGTATCCTTCTCATGAAATAGGTGTGTGGACTACTGAAATCAATACATCTGGATGATGGGAGTCACCAGATGTGTTGAAATATCCTCCAAAGGTTAGAAATCACTAGGTTACACACCAAAACTTAGCACGAATGAAAGTTGAGCTTTCAATACTGGTCCCACCAAGCGTACCAAAACTATTGGGGCTTAAAATTATACTCATCCCGAGATCATGATGAAATGGGGCATTGAGGCAACATGGGACCGTATTCAAGTTGTGGGGCTTGCGCTTTGAGAGAGACCTCCGAGAGAAGGTAAGTTTCCTCTACCTATTTCTACTACTAAAACTACTCCTAAGAAGGGAAATATATCTACCTATCACTACTCTACGATTCCAAGGGACCATGGCGAGAAGGAAATGCATGAAAGGGGAAACCTATGCTAAGGGGAGGTGATAGCACTAGAAATGGGGGATGAACACACTCACCTTTGAGAAAAAAATGAAGAAAAACACATGCAGGGGAGGTAAGACATGCGTGTCATAGTCTAAAACACGTTCACACATCCATTTTCATGAAGCACAATAAAAAAATCCCTGTAAAAGATATAAAATATGCATGTCATATCAATAATGTAAACGAAGGAAATAATATGTAGTAAAACTTGAGCTAAGGTAGAGAATAGCCACAAAACACAACTTTTATTGCTTCTAAGTGATGCATAATTGATTATAATGGTGAGAGAGGAAAGGATCTACATGCAAATGGCTCAAATTTAAGGCCTACAACTCAAAATGCTAAAGAGAAAATATATGAACAATTTTCTTAGCAAACTAAGGGGGTCCAACCTCTTTTAATAGGCAATGTTCAACCATTTATATAAAAGAAGAAAAGATCGGGAGAAACAAAGGAGACTCAAATTCAAACATTTAACCACAAACAAAGTGAGCAATAAATGTCTGTCAAATCCACCTACAGATGCTTTGAGATCTACCTCCCCATGTATTTTTAACTTGTGGAAGAAGGAAGGAGGCAAATCGAATCAAATATGGGTGATTGGGTTGACTAAATGTATGCATTAATGGTTTAACTAACATTTCCCAATTTTCTTCCTATGAAATCCCTCTAGAATGTGATTTTTAATAGCCTCACATGTAGCCCATGTCAGTATTTTCCAATGAATCTAATAACGCATGAATCTGATCTTTGTAGCAGAATTTATGACGATAAAAAAATCTGCAGTATAGACCGAACATGTAATGACACGGGGCACGCCCGATGAGCTAATGAGATTCGGTTGACTATTCATTCATTTTGTATTTTTGTCATGTGTCAGAACTCATTTTATGTGAGGAATTGATGGGCAAATAGAATTTTCTTATAGGTTTCGTGTCATACATGTCATCTCGACAAGTTCTATGTGGCACCGCATGACCGGCACAAAAGATTGCTCTATGCACGTGCGTAAGAGAAAGAGGAATGAGAGGAAAGAAAGTAAAGTTCGTAAGCATGCACGAGGAGGTGGATGAAAATCAAGAAGGAAGGGCATGCATGGAAAATTATGCCATGGACATATCCAAAATGGAAGTCAAGCCCAAAGATACATGCGAGAGGGTACACAAGACTATTAGAATGACACTATAGTGCACAAGGAATGTACGTACGAGGAAAATGGAATGAGGAAGAATAATATGGGAGGAAGAAGAAAGAATAAGGAAGAATAAAAAATGGTGTGTGAGGGAATGCATGAAGAATTGCAGCCATGAAAATGTGCCAAGGAAAGGGATCGACGGTGTGCATAACCGAAAAGCTTGAACTTAGAGCTAGGATGGAATTGTAAGTTGGCTAAATAACCGTGGTGGTTATTTGGGAAAATACCACCTGTGCATCATTGACCTTTCCTATAAGTGGAACCTATTTTGATTCCATAGAGTAACAAGAGCCGCCAAGTTGGGTCATGGTGAGTTTGAGGGCATTGGTGACCTTTACAGGCATTACATTGTCATAGGAACTGAATCTATTATGCAATTATTTAATATGTATTTTTGACGAGAAGGGATACATAGAAATGGTTAATCTTATAAGTCTTTGATGCACTCAAAGCAAGCATGTTATGTGATGGGGGTGTAGGTGGGTTTGGTAGTAGTCCTTTAGAACTAGGAGTCACAAAATTGGGGTTTGTGGTGTTGGGATTTGAACTACTACTCTTGATATGCCAGACAAATCTCTCAAATTTCTCAGGATGATTCCACGGATATTTGGTTTTGGAAATCAGCACTTTCCTCTTGTTTCCATGTTCGACATAATCAAAAGGAGAAAATATAAATATGAGGGATGAAGCCACTACTTTGGAAGTTATGATATCCTTGGAAGCTGTGGGTATATATTTAAGTAATGTAAGCTATTTTGAAATGTACACTAGGAACTTTTGGAGGACTAGATTTCTCGGGATTAGAGTTGGATTTATAAGGGAAATTGGAAGACTTCCTTTGGATAGCGTGTGACTTCTTTCATGTCACAGATCAAGTTTTTCCAACACGTACTCCATGAAAGGTAGAAGTGCATATCCTTGACTCGATTATTTTCTTTAGTAGAGTTTCCACAAGAGGATCATCGTGACATGTAGTGGAGGAAGAAAATATCTTTTGGGACTGAGAGTGGGGGAAAACCGCACATGAGAGACTAGGTGCCTTTGTGTCCTCATCTTCGTCACCCCTAGAGTGCTCACAAATTTTGATTTGTGTATCATTCTCTACTTCCTTAACCTCTAGAAAATCATTGTCTTCACTTTATTTTACCGATCCTTCTTCATCTTCTTGGGTCCTAAAACTTACATTGATAGGTGGGGCCTCTAAAAAAAAGCCTTCAAGGTGTTCTTGCAGTATTATTTCTACTTGGACTTTGTTGTAATTTTTTCGGTAAATTTCCCTCTTCAATGATGTCATTTCATTTGCCAATTTTTGCAGTAATGGATCAGTTCTCTCATCCTTGGGATGTTGATCCTTACCCTTTGAAGGGTTCTTGATCTTTCTGGATAGGATGAGATCATATTCAACTTCAATGGCCATTCCTTGTGCTTGTGCAAGATTCCTTGGTTGAACCCTTCGTAGAAAGAATCCTACCTCCAGTGATTGAGCATTAATGAAGAACCTTTTCACATTATTTTTAGATGGTGAATCATCTTCTGGTATTCTCTTGAGTAACCTATTGAAATGGGCCATGAAGTCTCTCATAGTCTCATTTTCTTCTTTCTTCATTTGTACCAATTGAACAATGAGATCTTGGCAGTCTTCAGAAAATTTAAATCTTTCTTCAAACCTAGATTTGATATCATCCCAACAAGTGATTGATATGGTAGGAAGGAGGTAGAACCATTATGTTGCTTTCTCTTGTAGGGACTCAATCAAAAATCTCATAGCAACATCTTTGTGTTTGATTCCAAACATTCCACAAGATATGGTGAAGGTGGAGATGTATTCTTCATAGATTTTTGTGTCGTCACCTTTGAACTTTGGAAAGTTCTTATGGGATCTGTTGGTGGATTTTGAAGGGAAGTGTTAGAACAAGTGGACATGTATTTATTCCCCATGGGAAAATGGGTTGGGGTCTTTCTACTACATCTACCATTTTAGTTTCGCTTCGCTCTCGGCTCCTTCTTCTACAAATTCTTCTCCTAATTCTTCTTCTTCCTCACTTGGGAATTCAATTTTTAACGGTGGTTGAAAGTGGATAAACGAGCCAACAAAGTGTGCAGTGGCATAGCCCCTCTTGAGTCAAAGAAAGCAAAACTCGGTTTATTGCTATTCTACCAGCAGGAATCTATGCAAGTCTCACAGATTCTGCCTTCGGGGGTTTGGGATCTCATCCCAGTAGGTTTATTTCCAGCTACGAAGAGAAAGGAATGAAAGAGAGGAGGAAGAAGGAACAGGTCCGAAGGGAGAAAAGAAATGAATTCCAAAGCAGAAAGGTCAGAAGATTTATGTTTTTGGGTTGGTAGTAAACAGAGCCAAACCTACTTGCATAAATAAACAAAGCAATACTGATGATAAATAAATGACAATAAAATAGAAGCAGATCCATGTAATAAATACACGATCTAACATAAGAAAGATCTAATGTATATAACATGTATTCAAAGACAAAGTCTAAATATTGTATTACTAATTTGTTCTGTTACAAAAAGCTCAAAGTCTTTTCTCCTTACTCCTATTTCTCATCTGAAAGATATTCATCCATCCATCAACACAACAAGTGTTGGGGTATTTATAGAAGAAGAGGAGAAAAGAAGGCAAAAAGGAGCCAACAACTATTTACAAAGATATTTACAAAATATCTAAAAGTCATGTTGACTTTTTACAACTTGATGGATGACATCATCCCATGATGCAACATGGATGATGTCATCATTTGCATCAACATACTTCAGACATTCCAACAAGAAAGTCGGAGAAGAGAGAGAAGAAGAAGAAGAAGGAGGAGGAGCAGCTACTCGTCGTCATCATCCTGTGGCCGAAAGGGAGTAGCCTGCTTTTGATGCTGCTCAGGTGATGAGATATGGAACTGAGCACGGTATTCCAAAAACTTGTTAATCATTGGCCCAAATTGATCCTGAGAAGGATCCTTGTGCAGTTCGCTGATTGCCTCACAAGTCTCCCGCTCATCTATGAGCTTCTCTGGGAGTTTGGAATAATCTTTTTCCACCTCAATGAGGAACCCGATGAAGTCCCTACAGGCCAGCAGGTTGTTGATAGATTCAGTGTCAAATGTGACCTCTGGCCCTGTTCCTTGAGAAGCGATCTCCTTGAAGATCCGGATGGTTTCATCAGCTGACCTTAAGATAAAGGAAGGAGTGAGCAACCCTGGAGACATGTTGAGAACAATTCGCTCCATTTGGTGCATTGCATCCAGGGCTGCTTCCTTTACCTTGTCGATTTTTTCCAGAATAAATTCAAGCTGATCCACCCGGTAGTCCAGAGTGGACATGGTTTTGTTGAGGGCCCTTGGATGGCCGAAGACACCGAACTTGACCAGATCTTCGACTGAACAGTCGAACATCTATTGAAAGGTCTCGTGTTGGAGTCTAGCATGATCTAGCTCTTCTGATATGGGCCCCGCTAATGCTTGGAGCTCTTTGTTCACCTTTCCGATGCTCAGATACAAATTGACAAACTCGGCGATCACTCTTTCACTATCCTTGAGGATCTGGCTCCTCCAAGCAGAAATGGCCATACCTTGCTCGCCAATCTTTGCATATTCATTGATTTTCTCCTGGCTGAGAAGCTCAGAAGTTTCGGCGGCAGTTGTGGGAGGCGCACTACCCATCTTCTGTAAGGCTTGGAGCAGATATTTGTTTTGCTCTTTTAGTAGCCTTTTCTCTTCTTTTGTTTCTTGAAGCTTTTGACAGAGGGCGTCGACCGCGGAAAGAGCTTCCCCCTGGAGACTTTCAGAAGATGTCCCCATTGTGACTTGGGTCACGGTAAAATCTGTCGGAGACAGATCCTTTTTCTCTTTGAGGGGATCGGGGTATGCAATTTCCATGATTCTCTCACCTGCAGCACTTTTAGAGAAGCGTGCAACAAAGCTTCTTAGCTTCTTTCCCCTTTGGTTGGGATCACTGAAAAGTCCATCGGAGTGATGGGAACTTTCCTCTTTTGCTGGCTCAGCTGCTGAGAGATCCAGGCTGGTCCTATGGAAGAAGGACCAGAAACAGAGGAGGGGGCAGCTGCAGTAGAAGAGGGGAAAAACGTGGAGACACGCGGAGGTGGCATTGAGAGAATAGCCGAAGAAGTGTCCACGGGAGGAAGGGAAACTGCAGCTGCGGAAGACATAGGAAGGGAAGGGAGCTCGGAGATGAGGGAAGAAATGGAGGAGGAAAGATCAGTGAGGGAAGAGAAGATAGACGAAGAAGCAGGGGAAAGAGTAGAAGAAGGGGCGGAGGACACGACCAAAGGGATGGTCGCTTGAGTCACTCGAGGAGGGGAAGGAAGAGAAGAAGAAGGGATAGAAGGGACCTCTGTTGTGGTAGCAATGCCGACATCCTGAGTGGATGGGCCAATTGGACTATCCCCTGCTGCTTCTTTCTCTGGCGAATCCAGAGTTATTACTTGTTCTGGCGCTGTGGAAAGAGGACTCTCGGGGGCTTCTTCCTGAATGGTGCTGGATTCACCTTCTACACCTTGCCTTTAAGCTGCTTTTTGGACCGTGAAGGTGCGTTGCCCAATGGGGAGGTTGTGAAATCTACCCCGAGGTAGATTAGGCCGTTCATCCGGCACCAGTGCTCTGTCCTACGCAGAGTTTCCTTGACCCTCTCCTCAATTGTCTGAGGAGCTTTAGTTCTATCAATGGCCGGAAAGGGCCAATCGTCCCCATCTGTATCATTATATACCTTGTCCACTTCATCTTCTGTTGTTTGGTAGCCTTTGGGGACAATGGCTACCCCATACTGGATAATTTCTGCCAATGCTAGGCGAGAATGATCCTTTCTTCTGAGCTCTACCTCATGGAGGACGTCAATATAAATATCCTCGATCTGAGGAACGTGGATCGATCAAGCTTTGCTCTTGGCAGGCAGCCCCTTGGGTCGAAGGTGGGCCTGGCTGGGAAGTCATGCTTCAAATTGAGTAACTCCAGCTCTGCAAACATTTCCTTCGCCTTGTGGTGGGTAGAGCATGTGTATCGGCCCACTGTGAGGGGGAAAGGAGTTCCACCCTTCTTTCTTTTCAGGCACTTTTCGTGATATGTGATTAGCTGCCTTGATGTACTCCAAAGCAGATCACTTAGGCCCAAAGATACCTGGTAGCCTGGTTGGCTCTCCCAAAAAGTTGGCAGCCCTCAGATAGGTGAATGTAGGAAATTGGGTGAACAGGGCTCCCCATTTCTCCGTGGCTGCCACTATGTTTTTGGTCGTACGACCATGAGTCAGATTTGGCCTCAATAGGCAGATGATGTGATAAAAGAATGCATCGTTGATTTTGGCGAATTGGGCGATGCTATTCTCCAGCTTCAACTCTGGATAATACTCATATATTTTGACCTGAGGCCAAACTCCACTTCGTGCTAGGCCCGGATAATCCTCTCTCGATGTTGCAGCAGTAGACCACGTAGGAGTTCATATGGAATACTCCCGCCAGGCCGAATCGTCAGAGCCGCTCGGAAATGGTGCCGCTTATAATTTTCCCCAAAGAAAAGCGTTGATCGTGAAAATTCTTGTTCATTGTTTCAAGTAGCGCAAAGATCCATTTATGGAAGTAATGGGCATCGAAAGCCCAAAGACCCCCGTCAGAAGGTAATGGTATCGCTGAGCTCTTCGAGAAGTCACCGCGGTGGATGATTTGGGGCCACCGGTTACCACCTTCTTGTTCTTCAAGTAGACTTCGCTCATTAGTTGCATGCATTGGTCTTCATTATCTTCCTGTGCCTTGATACACTCTGCTGGGCCGACGGCGAAGTGGCGCCGGTGGTGAGGGATGCCAAGTATCATCTCAAAATGACGGGCAAAGTGAGGTTAATGACTACCTCGCCTCTTATCGCTTTTTCGACACATCCGGTGTCTTTGTTGTAAGACCGAGCAACCACCATTATAAATTCATTGTTGATCGTGGCCGACGGGATTCCTCCGTGAAGTGCAGTGGCATCGCTATCAATTTGTCCATCCATGGACTCCTCAGAACTTTCTCGAGTTCTCGGCCTGCATTCCTCCATGTCGACATGCCCCACCCCGAGTCTCGACATCCATGCTGCATTCGGCCTGTGACTCGGGCATTCTGACCCTTTGATATTTATACTTCATCTCTTCCTCAGTAAGCTTAGCCTTCCCTTTTGATTTGGTGGGTCTCTTGCTGGATGTAGACATATGTTCTTCTAAGATTATCTGCTGATCTGCATGAAGAAGAAGCGAGACCCAATCCGAAAAAGTTGAATTAGCCATTTGATCTTCCATTGGAATGTTAGCAGAAGAAAGAGTTAGAGATTTTTAGGCTCAGGGCGCAGGAAAAATGCAGCTTACAGGGCTAAATAGGCAGGGCGCACGGGAAAGGGCTGTTGCAAAGATTAAACTGGCGCCAAAGGCGCATGGCGCATGCATACTGCAGAGTGCATTTTAGTAAAGGGCGCATGAGAAAATCGTGTTGCATGGAGACAGGATGCGCCAAAGGCGCATGGACTTGCATGTTACATTGGGATTTGGTGCGCCCTTTGGCGCATGGGAAAAGCATGTAACAGGGACTTTTCGTGCGCCAAAGGAAATATGGCGCGGCGCACGGAGGGTTTGCAAAACACGAATGTTACTGTAAGGAGAGATGCGCCTGCGCTTTTATGACTATACTTGGCGCAGATAAGGCTTGTGTTGCATAGATGTTGGGCGCGCCAAGGGCGCATGGAAAGGTGATGCAGCACGGAAAGATGGTGCGCCAAAGGGGCGCAAGTTTAGCTTGTGCAGCATGTGGAAGAGGCGCGCCTTGAGGGCGTATGAAAACTTGATGCAACAAGCATGATGGGTGCGCCATTGGCGCGGGTTCTAGTTATGCTGCAGGGGGACAGATGCGCCATGGGGGCGCAACTGTTTATAATGTTGCACGACGCGCTGGTGCGCCTAAGGGAAAAACAGTGTTTTTTCATATGGCTCAACCCTTCTTTCTTTTCAGTTCTAAGGCTGCCTTGGGATATTCAATGGTTCAAGCCAAAGGGGTTTCAGACCAAGCTTTCAAACTAACACCCTCTACCAGCAGATCTGGAAAGAGGGATGGGAGGAAACAAATAAGGAAAGACGGCACTGGGGAGGGCTAGCTCAACATTTGATATCAAAAACGCTAAACCACAAGCCAAAAAAACCGAAAATAAAGCACATGGACGAGAAAAGAACCTCTTACCCGGATAAATAATCAAAAGCTCGAGCACGGGTCCACAACGTGTTGAAAACGACGAGGCAGAGGCTGACAGGCTCAGAAAAATCACGTGCACAGCGAATAGTGAAAATGACATTTGGGCGCGCAAACCATATATATATAGGTTAGCTGGACATTAATGCGCCACCCACCTTTTGAAAGGCGCATGAGAGTGGCTGTCGACAGGGAAAAGCGTGCGCCCTTTGGCGCATGAAAATATTTGACAACAGGAAATTAAGCGTGCCTTTGGCGCACCAAACGCTATGTCGACAGGAAGTTATGTGCGCCTTTTGGCGCACCAAAACATTGTGTTGCAATAAGATTATGTGTGCCCTTTGGCGCACCAAAAAGTGGCGCAACAAACGTTGTGCCAACACAATGGCGCATGCGTCTTGGCGCACGCAGGGAAGGCTCAACACACTTTGGCGCACCGAAAGTTGTGTTAACACTGAAAATCACGCGCCAAAGGTTTTAAAGGGGCGCACCAAAAGTTGGTGTTACATAGAAATTTCATGCGCCCAGCCAAAAAAGGCTCAAAAGACTAAGTTCGAAAAACCAGATTTTCCGGGAAGGGATTTTACAACGTTTCGAACGCAAGGGATCCCTAACGAGGGATCGGGACAAAATTTCGGTATGGTTATCGGTAAAATTGCCCTTGTCAATTTTACGGGATAACAGCTGGCTCTTTCTGGGGACTATCCCTGAGCGAACTCGGGGGTAGAGAATCCCAGTTCTCATGTGCCTATCCATTGGGTAACAGAGTCAAAAACAAGGGCGACCGGAGGGGGAGCAAAAGAAAACACACAACAAACCAAAAGCAAACACACGACGGAAGCAAACACACAACAAAAAGCAAACTATACAAAGAAGAGAGCAAGCTCTACTTCCTGAAGATCTTCAGATGCTACCCGCTATAAGGAAGCGGGAGTTCGGTTCCATCCAGATATGAGAGATAGAAGCTATTCTCTCCGTTGAGCTGCTTGATCTTGAAGGGCCCTCTCCACAGGGAATCAAACTTCCCATGCATGCCCTTTGGTTCTCTTCGCTTGTCCCACAAAAGGACGAGATCTCCCACTTGAAAATCTCTTTGCTTGGCCTTCTTATCAAAAAGCCTCTTAACTTGATTCTGATGTTCAGTGATCCTATCGACCACCCTCACTCTCTTTTCTTCAAGTTCTGCCAGATACATGATTCTCTTTTCAAGAGAACTTTGGAAAGTTTCATCTTCAATAGCTCGTGCCAAGCGCAGAGCAGGAAGTTCCGCAGAAATGGGAAGCTCGGCATCAATGCCATATAACACTTGAAAAGGTGACATGCCGAGAGATCTCTTGGGAGTAATACGATCGGCCCACAAAGCGTCGTACAAAGACTTGTGCCACATTCGCTGATTCTCATCTACTAACTTCCGTATGATGGTCACCAAGTTCTTGTTACTGGATTCCGCCTGACCATTTCCCTGAGGATAATAGTCGGATGCGTGAGCCAAAGTTATACCATATTCATAGCAAAAACTAATAACCTCTCGTGAGGAGAAGTTAGAAGCATTATCAGCAACGATTTTGTTTGGAACGCCGAACCTGACAATGATATTTTCTTTAATGAAATTACAAACCACCTCAGAAGTGGCATGCTTGACAGGTATGGCTTCCACCCACTTGGTAAAGTAATCCGTTGCTGTAAGGACATAGCTATGTCCGGCACTCGATTGAGGATTGAGTGCGCCAATAAAATCAATTCCCCATTTCCTGAATGGTTCATTGATAATGACCGGCCTTAGGGGAAAGGCAGCCAACTTGGGCTTGCCGACGAATTGTTGGCAGGGTTCACATTTCGCCACCCAGGTGGCTGTATCTTGAAAGAGCATCGGCCAATAGTACCTGGCTCGAATGATCTTGTGTGCAGTTATGGAGGAAGAGAAATGCCCTCCACAAGCTGAATTGTGAAAACTTTCCAGTAGTTTTACTTGCTGGGGTTTGTCAACACATCGCAAAAAGATGCCATCTATCCCACGTTTATATAAGCCGTCATCCCAGATGACATATTTAGCCGCTCTGAGCTTTATAGTGCGCTTCTCCTTTGTAGTTAGGTGCATTGGGCATTCGCCGTAGGTAAGGAAGAAAGCGATGTCGGAGTACCACTCATCACTAGTTGCAACAAATAGAACCAGAGGCAGAGAATCAGGCTCTTCCTGCCGGTCCTGTGTTTCATCGGTGTAGTCACCCCTTTCACCAGGGTTTTCTGAATCTTTGTTTTCAGCCATTAGCTGACACAGGCCCTTGCCCCTTACCAGCTTGGTTGGTTTAATATCCAGGTCATACTCCTGGACCTTTGCGATCCAATTTCCTCGCAAGCTTCCTAACTCCTGCTGAGTTAGAATTGATTTCACCGCCGTGTCTGGGACCAGCACTACCGTATGCGAGTTTAGAATGTAATACCTGAAATTCTTCACTGCTTTGACAACGGCGAAGGCATGCTTTTCCAGTTGAGTCATTTTCAGTTCGTGAGGCTTGAGAGGAGAACTCATGAACGCGATTGGAGATTCAACATCCTCCGAGTTCTTTTGCATTAAGATTGCGGACACAGTATGCTCAGATGCGTAACTATACATGATGAAGTCCTTGGAGAAATCTGGACATACCAGGACTGGTGCATGAGCAACGGAAGCTTTTATTTCTTCAAATGACCTTTTCCCCTCTTCACTCCATCTGAAAGTTGGTGACCCCTTCATCATGTTCAATATGTGACGGGTCTTCTCGGCAAAGTCAGGAACAAAACGCCTGAGAAAGTTCACCTTTCCAAAGAAAGAATGAACACCAGTCTTGCTTGTAGGCAGAGTAAGGCTTTGAATAGCCTTAACTCTTTCGGCATCTATCTTTGTTCCTTCTTTGCTAACCACATGGCCTAGCAACTTCCCTTCCGTGACTCCAAAAACAGACTTTTTTGGGTTTAGGGAAATCCCATGTTCTCGGCACCTGGCCAACACTTGCTCCAAATGATCACAATGATCATTTCACTGTTTAGAGAACATGGTTAAGTCATCTAAATAAACCACAATGACTTTCCCCATCATACCTTTGAACGCAAAGTCCATGGCCCGCTGAAAAGTGGCACCAACATTAGTTAGGCCAAAAGGCATCCTGCTGTAGGCAAATGTACCCCAGGGAGTAGTGAATGCTGTTTTAAACTGATCTTTAGGTGAAACTTCAACTGATCAGAACTCGAAAACCGTCAAGCATGGACAACATCTTCTCGATCCAGCTTCTACCTGCGTAACTCCGATCCATTATCTAAGAGGGTAGTTATCTTTCAATAAGCTTGATTCAAATTTTGAAAGTCTACGCATATGCGTATCTCGCCGTTTTTCTTGTGATCGGCACAATATTTTGCTACCCAAGTGTCTTTGTGATGGATAGGGAAGATGATTCTGCATCCAAAGATCTTCGAATTTCGGCCTGGATGGTACCCGAAATCTTGGGATTATAGTGCCTCTGCTTCTGGCGGAAGGCTTTGACATCGTCTTTCAACGGAATGTCATGCTGAACGTCCTTTGGCTTGAAGGACTTTAGATCGGCATAGGACCATGCCAATACATCCATATATTTTTTTAGCAACTTGACAAATTTTCGCTTCTTCAGGTGTGCAACATTTGCCAATGTTCACGAATTGCGGGTGTTCTATCGAACCTATATTGACCGGTTCGGTTTCTGGGGACGAGCTAGGGTCGTCCCGCTTCTTCTTTTTTACAAAACGGTCATGCCTGTCGAACAGGCGTTCCAGAGAAACCAGGCCCTTTGGAATTTTATTTCCCTTGAGCTGACATATGCCATCGTTACCTTCAGATTCATTGCCTTGATCGGTGACTGACTCACGGCAAGTGGAAGTAGACCCTTCAAAGTGCAATTCTTTAAAATTTTCTGCCTTCTCCAGAAAAGCAATGAGTTGATTATCATCGTTGAACACCTGCCAATGCTGAGAATTGTCTGGTACGCTCGGGCGGAAAACCACCTCAATGGTGTACTTGTTCATTTTCAAACCTGGGTGTGGGAGCATGAGAGATGCTGAAACAGCCAATGAATCAGCCATGTCATTTTGGGCTCTTGGAATAGATTCAATTGAAAAGGCATCAAACTCTTCAATGCTGTCCCATACCGCATTACGGTAATGTCTGAGCCTTTCATTCTTCACTTGGTAAATCCTTTTGACCTGATTTACAACCAGCTCAGCATCACCTTGCACTTTTAGATTTTTAATTCCTCTTTCTTTTGCGGCTTGCATACCGAGTAAGAGAGATTCATACTCAGCAGTATTGTTAGTGTTGAAAAACTGCAATTTGAAAGAGAGAGGAATGACTTCTTCCTCAGGAGATATCAGCACGGCCCCAGCGCCACATCCACTAGTTGCACAGCTCCCATCGAATTGCAATGTCCAGATTTTATTAAGATCTCCTTCTTGAATGAGGACACCCATTTTATCCGTCTCGGTAGATAAGAAGTAATTCCCCATCCCTGATGATTCAAAAAGGATTTGAGCTTTGGGGTCTTCAGAGCTAGTGACCAAGTACTTCTTTTGGGATTCCGGCTCCAAAGTTTGCATTACGCCTTTGACTGGAATTCTAGCTTTAGACCAGTCCATATGAATTTCTCCACCAACTTCGCTGCAAAAACTTCTTCCCAGCAAAATTCCATAGGCTGCCGGAATGTCAGCAACGAGGACTGTCATTTTTACTCTTTTATCCGGGAAGGCCGCAAACGCAAATTGCGCGTCTTTGATTTGGCCAACCAACGGAACTTGCTTAGTTTCCAAGGAATAACACCTGCCGAAAGGCTTGGTAAGAGTGAGGCCCAAAGCATGGGCGACTTCACAAGCATGACGTTGTCGAAGCCCCTAATCAATTATATGCAATTACTCAGCTTGTGTCCATTGATCAGCAGAGAGAGATAGAAAGGCTCTATCTTGCCTGACGCAGATGTTGAAGCAACATTTATATGGGATTCAGGGGGAGTGGAAAGGATTCCTTTTGGGGAAACCTGATTAGATATAACAGCTTGACTTTGGATATACTTAGTCAATCTTACAAGCTGTTCGGGGTTTGACTGAAGGTACTCAGCTTCAGACATTTGGATCTTGGTCTTTTTTGCATGATCTATAATATCAAATGCGGCCAAGGGTTGCGTTGGTAAAGGAATGAGTCCCTCACCTCGCGATGATGGAATAGGATTGGTGGTCTTAGTAGGAATGTGAGAGGATTGATTTGGAGGAGAGATAGGGGGAAAAGATTTCCTTGTAAAAGATTTGCCAGGGAGTTGAGCAGGAAGAGGATTACCTCTTTTAGCAATGATCGGAGGCGCGTTTGACACGGCTTTCCTCGCTGGACATGGGCAGCAACTTCCACTTCTTTTCCTTGTGAGCGAGTAAAAACAACATATGACTGTCCGCTTGCATATCCCTGGGTACCCTCTTCTTCATCAGATTCTTCCTCATCAAATTCCATATACCCGATAGTAGAGTCGCCAGTCGGTTCACCGACATCTTGATCATCTTCGCCCTGAGACGAAGGTTCTTCATAATACTGCTCTTCTTCTTCAATCTCGGCCAGAGCGTTGACCGGAGGAGCCTCAAGCGCCAACCGCGGAGCAGCTGTAGGTAAGCGCGGTCTTTGTGAAACATTGTTAGGAACGAAATTCCTCCGCGGAATATCCCGGTATGAGGAACTGGGAGAGGCCTGGGCCAACTGTTTCTTCAATGCGAGCAAGTCATTCGCCATCTTTTGAAAGGCTGGATCAGACGAAGTAATGGGCGCAGGGCCCAAAGATTTAGGCTTGGCTGATTCCTTTTTTAATTCACCGGATATTATCAGATTATCCTCTATGCGAATGGCAGCGGCTTGGGCGAGAACCAAGGTGGCAACTCATTCCTGAAGGAGCAAGAAACTAACTTTCGAGCTCATAGCATTTACGAAGAAACACTTTTGATTTTTCGTGTCGGAAGCATGGCAACAGGACGCGGTTGATTAGTGCATTGAACCGGGTGACAAAATCGCGCATGGTCTCATTCACCTCCTTCTTCAGGTGAGTGATCCATGATAATAATGCAAATGCATCCTCTGAAGGCTTGTATCTGTCTTCGAAAGCATCCCGTAAGGTGGCCCAGCTGGTAATAGACCCGGCCGGCAAATGCTGAAACCATTCAGCTGCAGGTCCTTGTAGGGTTTCCAGAAAAAGGTGAACCGACACATCTTCGTGGGTCACATCCAAAATACTGCATGACATGATGAATGCAGATATGTGGGAATCCATGCTTTGATTTCCGCTCCCGTCGAATTTAGGAAAATTCTTTCGATTTCCGTGAGGGAGCGCGTGAACTGGATGTGGTAAAGCCAAAGGACCCATCGCGTTTCCCCATGGAACCACCATCTGAAAAGCCGGAAAGAGAACACGAGCTGGAAGTGTGGTTCCGCTGAGTAACAAGGCACTACAAAGGGATGTGGATGTCCCCTGCAAAAGACTTTTTCTTCGTGAAGGTGAGACACTCCTGGATGACCGGCTAGCCGAGCTTAGTGCTGAAAAACGCGCCGGTGTTACGCTGAAATTGTGCCTTTGAAGCAGATCGAAAGTAGGATCAGCTTCTCCACGGGCTTGCCTACTGCGCGTAAAAGGTTCACTCGCCAGTGTTCCTTCCAGATCTGCAATGTTATGGCGCAGATTCAAACTTTCTTTTTGGTTGTACTTGCTGATTTTCTGGTTTTTCTGACAAAAACCAGCAGCAAATACTTTTCTAAATATTTAAAACTATCCTCTTCAGAAAACCGATCATGCGGTTAAATGACAAATAACAATGAGGATAAGATGGCAGGGAAGATTAGTAAGCTGATTTTCGGATCTGATTTTAACTTTTTTCAGAGGGTTTCAAACTTTTTGCAAACAGTCAAAACTCAGATCTACGGCAAAATACTGATTTTTTGTAAAAACTCAGCGAACTAAAGATCTTTAACTGGACCAGATCTATGACTCTCAGAAGAAAATTTTTCAATTTGAGCACTTTTGCAAATTTTTGGATTTTTAACAAAAAGTTCAGATTTGCAAACAGGCAGCAATCTTCTGATTTTTCTGATTTTTTATCTTACTACCATCGTAGATCTGACAGATCTATTCGATTCCCCAGTGAGTCGCCAAAAACTGTTGGTCCGAAAATCTGTCGCTTGGGCAGATCTATGGATAAACGAGCCAACAAGTGTGCGTGTGGCATAGCCCTCTTTGAGTCAGCAAAGCGAAACTGGTTTATTGCTATTCTACCAGCAGGAATCTATGCAAGTCTCACAGATTCTACCTTCGGGGGTTTGGGATCTCATCCCAGTAGGTTTATTTCCAGCTGCGAAGAGAAAGGAATGAAAGAGAGGAGGAAGAAGGAACAGGTCCGAAGGGAGAAAAGAAATGAATTCCAAAGCAGAAAGGTCAGAAGATTTATGTTTTTGGGTTGGTAGTAAATGAGCCAAACCTACTTGCATAAATAAACAAAGCAATACTGATGATAAATAAATGACAATAAAATAGAAGCAGATCCAACAGAATAAATACACAGATCTAACATAAGAAAGATCTAATGTATATAACACAGGTATTCAGCACAAAGTCCAAATATTGTATTACTAATTTGTTCTGTTACAAAAAGCTCAAAGTCTTTTCTCCTTACTCCTATTTCTCATCTGAAAGATATTCATCCATCCATCAACACAACAAGTGTTGGGGTATTTATAGAAGAAGAGGAGAAAAGAAGGCAAAAAGGAGCCAACAACTATTTACAAAGATATTTACAAAATATCTAAAAGTCATGTTGACTTTTTACAACTTGATGGATGACATCATCCCATGATGCAACATGGATGATGTCATCATTTGCATCAACATACTTCAGACATTCCAACAAGAAAGTCGGAGAAGAGAGAGAAGAAGAAGAAGGAGGAGGAGGAGCAGCTACTCATCGTCATCATCCTGCGGCCGAAAGGGAGTAGCCTGCTTTTGATGCTGCTCAGGTGATGAGATATGGAACTGAGCGCGGTATTCCAAAAACTTGTTAATCATCGGCCCAAATTGATCCTGAGAAGGATCCTTGTGCAGTTCGCTGATTGCCTCACAAGTCTCCCGCTCATCTATGAGCTTCTCTGGGAGTTTGGAATAATCTTTTTCCGCCTCAATGAGGAACCCGATGAAGTCCCTACAGGCTAGCAGGTTGTTGATAGATTCAGTGTCAAATGTGACCTCTGGCCCTGTTCCTTGAGAAGCGATCTCCTTGAAGATCCGGATGGTTTCATCAGCTGACCTTAAGATAAAGGAAGGAGTGAGCAACCCTGGAGACATGTTGAGAACAATTCGCTCCATTTGGTGCATTGCATCCAGGGCTGCTTCCTTTACCTTGTCGATTTTTTCCAGAATAAATTCAAGCTGATCCACCCGGTAGTCCAGAGTGGACATGGTTTTGTTGAGGGCCCTTGGATGGCCGAAGACACCGAACTTGACCAGATCTTCGACTGAACAGTCGAACATCTGTTGAAAGGTCTCGTGTTGGAGTCTAGCATGATCTAGCTCTTCTGATATGGGCCCCGCTAATGCTTGGAGCTCTTTGTTCGCCTTTCCGATGCTCAGATACAAATTGACAAACTCGGCGATCACTCTTTCACTGTCCTTGAGGATCTGGCTCCTCCAAGCAGAAACGGCCATACCTTGCTCGCCAATCTTTGCATATTCGTTGATTTTCTCCTGGCTGAGAAGCTCAGAAGTTTCGGCGGCAGTTGTGGGAGGCGCACTACCCATCTTCTGTAAGGCTTGGAGCAGATATTTGTTTTGCTCTTTTAGTAGCCTTTTCTCTTCTTTTGTTTCTTGAAGCTTTTGACAGAGGGCGTCGACCGCGGAAAGAGCTTCCCCCTGGAGACTTTCAGAAGATGTCCCCATTGTGACTTGGGTCACGGTAAAATCTGTCGGAGACAGATCCTTCTTCTCTTTGAGGGGATCGGGGTATGCAATTTCCATGATTCTCTCACCTGCAGCACTTTTAGAGAAGCGTGCAACAGGCTTCAGCTTCTTTGCCCCTTTGGTTTGGATCACTGAAAAGTCCATTGGAGCGATGGGAACTTTCCTATTTTTTGGCTCAGCTCGCCGAGAGATCAGCTGGTCCTGTTGTATATATCTTCCCCTAGGTAGATATAGACAAGCAGGAGAATGGAGAAATCAAAGAAGCTCAAATGCCTGACATGACCAAGGCGCACAGAATGGCGCATAACAATGAGTGTCAACAGGGAAAAAGTTGCGCCTTGGCGCACATAAGAGGATGTCGACACAAATGTAAATGCGCCCTTGGCGCACAGAAGAAGATGTCAACATAGAAATAGACACGCCCTTGGCGCACAGAAAGGAATGTTGACACGGAAAAAGTTGCGCCCTTGGCGCAGGTAAAGTGGCGCACGTAAACATGTGTCGACACAAACATATTTGCGCCTTTGGCGCACAGAAAAGAGTGTTGACATGCAAATGAATGCGCCTTTGGCGCACAAAAAGGGTTGTCGACACAAACATATTTGTGCCTTTGGCGCACGAAAAGGATTGTCAACATGCATATGGATGCGCCAAGGCGCACCTTCAGGAGGCGCAACATTCTCGAGCGGCCGACAGAAGTGACCACGACCCGAGATATTCAGATGGCCATAACTTTTGACTGGGAGCTCCGATTCACACAAGGTTGGACTTTTCGGAAAGCCTACGGCGTCCTCTACCTAACTACGACTGGATATCTTTAATTGGGTGGGAACAAGTTCTTAAAAATGCAAAATACAGTTTTCCACTTTTGGGGTTTGATATGGTCCTCACCTACCACCATAATGAGATGAATTAAATACAACCTGAGGTGGTTGGGGTAGATTTGGACTTTCTCTCTCTTCTCTCTCTCATTCTTCCTATAAATTGTAAGGAGGGGCTTCTTTCTAAAGGTTGGACATTCTTTTTTTGGCCCCTCCCTTCTTCTCTTTGACAGGTAGAGTTGTGGAGCTCAAACCTCCCATATGAAACTGTAATGCACCTTTACCTCTGGGCATTTTTGCAGTGTATTGTATCAACCTTGAGCAAATAAATGCATGACCTGTGGATGTTTCTCAACCCTCTATGTGTTTCATTTGCATCCTCCCGATCTTTCACCGTGAATATGTTTATCTCGTGCATGATTTTGCATTGCATTTCTGTGGTCTGTGTTTAATTGGCAAAACGTATGTTCTTCATTCCTCGGTGCATCACCTCCTTAGCTTAGGTTTGTTTTTATGCATTTCTCTCTCCCTGTCTCCTTGGTAGTTAGATTAGGTTTTAGTAGACTCTCTGCATTTTATTGGTGCATCTGAACAGAGGAATAGGAGCCGGCTTTCATCGGAGAGCTTTTCCGATTTCGCAAGGTCCCACACTTGGGAAAAGCTCCATGTTGTGCAATCACACTGAGATTCTCAACCCATCGAGTTGCAGAGTCCCAGGGGTGCTATGATTCGACACCAACAGGTCCTACGGAAGAAGGACCAGAAACAGAGGAGGGGCAAAGCTGCAGTAGAAGAGGGGAAAAACGTGGAGACACGCGGAGGCGGCATTGAGAGAATAGCCGAAGAAGTGTCCACGGGAGGAAGGGAAACTGCAGCTGCGGAAGACATAGGAAGGGAAGGGAGCTCGGAGATGAGGGAAGAAATGGAGGAAAGATCAGTGAGGGAAGAGAAGATAGACGAAGAAGCAGGGGAAAGAGTAGAAGAAGGGGTGGAGGACACGACCAAAGGGATGGTCGCTTGAGTCACTTGAGGAGGGGAAGGAAGAGAAGAAGAAGGGATAGAAGGGACCTTTGTTGTGGTAGCAATGCCGACATCCTGAGTGGATGGGCCTATGGGACTATCCCCTGCTACTTCTTTCTCTGGCGAATCTAGAGTTATTACATTCGACGCCGTGGAAAGAGGACTCTCGGGGGCTTCTCCCTTAATGGTGCTGGATTCACCTTCTACACCCTTGCCTTTAAGCTACTTTTTGGACCGTGAAGGTACGTTGCCTAATGGGGAAGTTGTGAAATCTACCCCGAGGTAGATTAGGCCATTCATCCGGCACCAGTGCTCTGTCCTACGCAAAGTTTCCTTGACCCTCTCCTCAATTGTCTGAGGATCTTTAGTTCTATCAATGGCCGGAAAGGGCCAATCATCCCCATCTGTATCATTATATACCTTGTCCACTTCATCTTCTGTTGTTTGGTAGCCTTTGGGGACAATGGCTACCCCATACTGGATAATTTCTACCAATGCTAGGCGAGAATGATCCTTTCTTCTGAGCTCTACCTCATGGAGGACATCAATATAAATATCCTCGATCTGAGGAACGTGGATTGGATCAAGCTTTGCTCTTGGCAGGCAGCCCCTTGGGTCGAAGGTGGGCCTGGCTGGGAAGTCATGCTTCAAATTGAGTAACTCCAGCTCTGCAAACATTTCCTTCGCCTTGTGGTGGGTAGAGCATGTGTATCGGCCCACTGTGAGGGGGAAAGGAGTTCCACCCTTCTTTCTTTTCAGGCACTTTTCGTGATATGTGATTAGCTGCCTTGACAGCTCCAGAAGAATCAGCTTAGGCCCGGCATACCTTGGTAGCCTGGTTGGCTCTCCCAAAAAGTTGGCAGCCCTCAGATAGGTGAATGTAGGAAATTGGGTGAACAGGGCTCCCCATTTCTCCGTGGCTGCCACTATGTTTTTGGTCGTACGACCATGAGTCAGATTTGGCCTCAATAGGCAGATGATGTGATAAAAGAATGCATCGTTGATTTTGGCGAATTGGGCGATGCTATTCTCCAGCTTCAACTCTGGATAATACTCATATATTTTGACCTGAGGCCAAACTCCACTTCGTGCTAGGCCTGGATAATCCCTCTCTGATGCTGCAGCGTAGACCACGTAGGAGTTCATATGGAATACTCCCGTTGTGCTGAACTGTTGTAGCTGCTCGGAAATGGTGCTGCTTATAATTTCCCCCCAACAAAAGCGCTGATCAGGCAAATTCTTGTTCATTGTTTCCAGGTAGCGCAACATCCATTTATGGAAGTAATGGGCATCAGAAAGCCCGAAGACCCTGCTCAGGAAGGTAATGGTATCGCTGAGCTCTTCTGAGAAGTCACTGCGGTGGATGATTTGGGGCCACCGGGTTACCACCTTCTTGTTCTTCAAGTAGACTTCGTTCATTAGTTGCATGCATTGGTCTTCATTATCTTCCCAGGCCTTGATACACTCTGCTTGGCTGACGGCCACGAAGTGCCGGTGGTGAGGGATGCCAAGTATCATCTCAAAATGACGGGCAGTGAGGTTAATGACTACCTCGCCCTTACTGTTTTCGACACATCTGGTGTCTTTGTTGTAAGACTGAGCAACCACCATTATAAATTCATTGTTGACTGTGCTGACGGGGATTCCTCCGGCGAAGTGCAGGGCACTGCCTATCAATTTTTCCATCCATGGACTCCTTGTAACTTTCTGAGTTCTGGCCCAGAATTCCTCCATGTCGACATGCCCCAATTCTGAGTCTCTGACATCCATGCTGCATTCGGCCTGTGACTCGGGCATTCTGACCCTTTGATATTTATACTTCATCTCTTCCTCAGTAAGCTTAGCCTTCCCTTTTGATTTGGTGGGTCTCTTGCTGGATGTAGACATATGTTCTTCTAAGATTATCTGTTGATCTGCATGAAGAAGAAGCGAGACCCAATCCGAAAAAGTTGAATTAGCCATTTGATCTTCCATTGGAATGTTAGCAGAAGAAAGAGTTAGAGATTTTTAGGCTCAGGGCGCAGGAAAAATGCAGCTTACAGGGCTAAATAGGCAGGGCGCATGGGAAAGGGCTGTTGCAAAGATTAAACTGGCGCCAAAGGCGCATGGCGCATGCATACTGTAGAGTGCATTTTAGTAAAGGGCGCATGAGAAAATCGTGTTGCATGGAGACAGGATGCGCCAAAGGCGCATGGACCTTGCATGTTACATTGGGATTTGGTGCACCCTTTGGCGCATGGGAAAAGCGTGTAACAGGGACTTTTCGTGTGCCAAAGGAAATATGGCACGGCACACGGAGGGTTTGTAAAACATGAATGTTACTGAAAGGAGCGATGCGCCTGCGCTTTTACGACTATACTTGGCGCAGATAAGACTTGTGTTGCATAGATGCTGGGCGCGCCAAGGGCGCATGGAAAGGTGATGCAGCACGGAAAGATGGTGCGCCAAAGGGGCGCAAGTTTAGCTTGTGCAGCATGTGGAAGAGGCGCGCCTTGAGGGCGTATGAAAACTTGATGCAACAAGCATGATGGGTGCGCCATTGGCGCGGGTTCTAGTTATGCTGCAGAGGGGGACAGACGCGCCATGGGGGCGCAACTGTTTATAATGTTGCATGACGCGCTGGTGCGCCTAAGGGAAAAACAGTGTTTTTTCATATGGCTCAACCCTTCTTTCTTTTCAGTTCTAAGGCTGCCTTGGGATATTCAATGGTTCAAGCCAAAGGGGTTTCAGACCAAGCTTTCAAACTAACACCCTCTACCAGCAGATCTGGAAAGAGGGATGGGAGGAAACAAATAAGGAAAGACGGCACAGGGGAGGGCTAGCTCAACATTTGATATTTTAATACCGCTAAACCACAAGCCAAAAACCAGAAAATAAAGCACATGGACGAGAAAAGAACCTCTTACCCGGATAAATAATCAAAAGCTCGAGAACGGGTCCACAACGTGTTGAAAACGACGAGGCAGAGGCTGACAGGCTCAGAAAAATCACGTGCACAGCGAATAGTGAAAATGACATTTGGGCGCGCAAACCATATATATAGGTTAGCTGGACATTAATGCGCCACCCACCTTTTGAAAGGCGCATGAGAGTGGCTGTCGATAGGGAAAAGTCTGCGCCCTTTGGCGCATGAAAATATTTGACAGCAGAAATTAAGCGCGCCTTTGGCGCACCAAACGCTATGTCGACACGAAGTTATGTGTGCCTTTTGCGCACCAAAACATTGTGTTGCAATAAGATTATGTGCGCCCTTTGGCGCACCAAAAAGTGGCGCAACAAACGTTGTGCCAACACAATGGCGCATGCGTCTTGGTGCACGCAGGGAAGGCTCAACACACTTTGGTGCACCGAAAGTCGTGTTAACACTGAAAATCACGCGCCAAAGGTTTTAAGGGGGCACACCAAACGTTGGTGTTACATAGAAATTTCATGCGCCCAGCCAAAAAAGGCTCAAAAGACTAAGTTCGAAAAACCAGGTTTCCCGGGAAGGGATTTTACAACGTTTCGAACGCAAGGGATCCCTAACGAGGGATCGGGACAAAATTTCGGTATGGTTATCGGTAAAATTGCCCTTGTCAATTTTACGGGATAACAAGTATAAATAGGTTTTGAATGGGAGTAGTAAGAGTACCACTTGATGAATCAAATGGGGATGAGGCTTGATAAAAGTAGTATGGATTATCTCTAATTTATTTTGCTACTTTTTCAAATCCTTGTAAATAGGATTGACTATTCCACTCAAAGCATGTTTAACCTGGTATATCTCTTTTCACCAACCTTGAGAAAATCTTGCAATGGGAGTATGAAAATACACTCATGGAATATAAAGGGTCACTCACAGGATCAACAATGTATTTTCCATCAACAAATTTCAATCAATTGTCTTTTTTTCAATTTTTTGGTTTTTTGTACTTTTGGAATATTTTAATATTTTTTTGTATTTTATTGTGATCATATTTTGGGTGCGATCAATGCCAATTCTTCCCCATGGTGGGTGCCAAAATTGTTGGCAAAAAAATTCGGGTGGACAAATTGATGGGTATATTGCCAATGCTTTGGAACTCTAGGTCCCTCTACTTGAATGGTGCAGCTCCATATAATTATGTGTGTGTAAAATTGAACTTTGTGTTGGCATTACGGTCGGGATCCAACAGGGGCACTCCAATGACCCCGTGACAAAGCTTGTAATTTCTTGCAAGAGGAGAATTTTCTAGGAGATCAAGAAAGGGAATGAGAAAAAGAGAGGGGGATTAGTGTTATAGGTAGAAAATCATATTCCTATAACCATTAACCAAAAAAATCCAACACACATAGATTAGAAGAAACACAATTTTACAAATGTCAACAAGAAAAGTTAAGATCTAAAACACAAATTTTCAATAAATCTCCTTATCAAAAAAGGAAACAAACTCCTTCTTTCTTCATTGATGCTTGAGAAAAATTTTACAAAGTGAGAGTAGGAAGAACATAGAGATAAGAAATAGAGGGAAATGTTATCTTTTTCCTTCTTCACAAGTGATTATTGGAAACATTTTGGAATGAGAGTTCCATTACAATTTATAGAACACGGGAAATCCCTTCGCCTACCCCCCCACATGACCTTTCATATGTCTTTCACAACCCATGACTTTTCACATTCATAAGAATAGAATTAAGTCCCCTTTTATGAATTAAGGGTGATTTATTACATTGAAAATTAAAGTCACGTTAAACAAATAAGACATAATGTAAAAGCGTAACCCCCAACAAAGAAATAGAACATGGAGGATAGAGAAAAAGGGGGTAGATAAGATAGAGAAAGAAGAGAGAGAGAGAACATCGATGAAGATTATGTTTCTGTTAATTGACTGATCCTTGTCCGATGATACGATGAAATGCTCCAATACGATGAACTCTAGATACTTGAACTCTTTACACCATTAGAAATCCTCCTTGTTGATGCAAGGACACCTTGAATTGAGTGTTCAAGAACGTTGTTGAATGATCACCTTGATGACCATGGGAGTGTCTCACTAAGGTCCACTCCGAAGAAGTTGAAGATTGAAACTAACCTGTCATGACCCTTTTCGATATTGTTATGCTGATTTGAATATTCCATTGAAGAATAACATCGATAGTCTAACGATAATGATGGAAAATCCCTCCTTACACACGATACATGGATAACCTAAACCATAAAATGAGAGTCGAAATACACGATACATGGATAACCTAAACCATAATGTAAGTGATTATCACCGATGAGTACACAATTGACAACGGTGAAAATTCTCATTTTACAAACATGAAACCACCATTCCAAGCCATGGAACACTACCATTTCTTCGTGAATGATTACACATGTGGAATGAGAAACTAAAACAACCTATGAACTTGAATTTCATGGATTTTGAATCATTTCCCTGTACCAGAAAAGGGGGTTACTATTTTTAGTAAATGGAGATTTCTCACCCCTTCCAACTTTGACCACTTTAATTCTCCTTCTAGATGATCAATGTGCACACTAC
The DNA here is from genome assembly GCA_018340775.1 of Taxus wallichiana var. yunnanensis. Lineage (NCBI taxonomy): Eukaryota > Viridiplantae > Streptophyta > Pinopsida > Cupressales > Taxaceae > Taxus > Taxus wallichiana. The sequence goes on along the minus strand of CM031234.1, from coordinate 436,631,253 downwards.
CTTCGATGGAACTTCTTCTTATGAGACTTTACTAAAAATAGTAAGTGACCATGTAGAAGGCTTACTATTTTTATAAACTAGATTTATGGGTTTTGTATTTTGATGAAATTTATTTTTCGATATCGTTTTTTCTTTCTTATTGCACCTTTGAAGTTTCAGATCAAACCAATTTTAGGAACAAGAGATATTAATTTTAAAAATTTTTGTTCGAGGAAAATGGGGTTTGATCACTACAAAAATCTTCTATCTTACATGTAAAATATAGCAACTAGGTTTTGTTTTCCTCTAAGAATGGAGAATAATGCAACAAGTTTTGTTTCGATCGTGCACTAGTTTTTTAGATATTACATTTTTTCATTCTCATGTGCACCTCTTCATTCTGGACAAAAATGGAGTTTTGAGCATGGATTATGTAGTTTTTATTGAAAATAATGGTTTTTAGATCTAAGTACAATGGTGGAATGAAGGATAATGAGAAAAAATGGTTAAGAAATTTTGGAAAAATTCACCAAAGTTCCCGAGTCTGGCAAACGAAGGAATGGGGGAGAATGAAGAAAATGGCTATCTTCTGGTATATATAGATTTTGAAACCTTGAAGAGGGGGTGGGGTACATTTTTGTCACCATTTTCCCCTTGGAAAGGGACAATAGGTGCAAAAAATGTTCCTTATCCGTATGTTGCCAAGTGTCGCACATGCATTTGATGAGAGGAATGGAGAAGGGGGCTGGAAATAAGCATCTAAAGACTTAGAAGGGTCGTATGAGGAACCATGGATCCTAAGGGGGAAGGCACATTTTTTCCCCTTTATCCCCTTTAAAAGGGAAAATGGGTGCAAAACGTGTGACCTAGCCTCACAGTGACACTTGTCACACATGTAGGAATAGGTGAGGGGGCTGGTCAAACTGGTCAAAGGGGCTTAGATGAGATGTCGGGGTCACATGGGGTGACCATAAAACCAAAGGGGGAGGGGAACCATTTTTTTTTCATTATCCCCTTGGAAATTTGTAATGGGGGCACAAAATTCATGTCAACCTCATGTTGCCACATGTCCTTGAAGAATTTCACTAATCGTTGAACATCGTACCTTGAGAGACAACTTGAAACGATCATAACTGGGACTCCCGAATGTATTTTCCCACACTTATTTATATGAATTTGACTGTAAATTACATTTAGATAATGGTGGGATTGGTATAATTTGTTTATTCTACTTACAACACCTCCAAAAACATGTTTTTTCTCAGACCACGAGTTATGCTTAGAAAAATGAGATTTGTAAAACTTCATGGGCTTTGGGGTGGATATGATTTTTCCACCATGTATAGGACTGAAAATTATTTCCATTGATATTTTTTTGGTTCACAACGCATTCTAGAGCTCCCATAATCACCTCTTAAAGTTCGGGTACTGTCGCGATGTTATCACCTTTGGTCATGAGAACCCACTTTCAATTAATCTACTCGAGCATTTAAAACTACCCAAAATATTACAAAATCAATTCCTTGGTGATCCAGGACTCTTAAATACTCCTCCTTGATGAATTCATGCCTTTGACCAACTCCATAGGTTGTGTACTTAGCTTATAAAGGTTGATGATAGCCCTTTCTAAGCTTTGCTTGAATCTCCACTTTGAAATGTGTTTCTCATGTCAAGTCATTAGTGTTGAAATTCAAACAAGAGATCCCTATATAAACACAACATACATACCATTATATGGGTGGACTATTCTTATCAAGGGCTAGCTATCTACATAGAGCAAGGGACTACATTTGGGCCATTACTCTACATACACATTGCATAGGAAGGGGAGTTCATTCTATTCCATCCACACATTTGCATTTTTATCTAGCTATTTCCCATTATCTTGGTGTCATTGGTGTGAGGGTGACCTAGGAGCACTATTACACACACAAGCACATAGAACTACATTGGGTCTGAGATGTAGTGCAAGTGCTCAGTTGTAAGTCCACCATTGTGGTGGTTGAGGATAGTCTGACCCCTCATTTTACATCTTTATTTTTTAGGATTTGATGTCTATTTGAGGGTTTTGTAGTGCTTTCTTCATTACAGTTTTAGGTACCTCAGTGATCCAAGTGTGCAACATACATGTGAAAAAGGTGAACAAGTGTGAAACCCTAGTGGCCATATATCAAAACCAGGTTCTGACTTTTTTCTACATACCAAGGCACCCAAACAAGACTAGGCACCCCCATGCCCCATCCCTCTAGAGGCCCCTAGTTCAATAGTTCCACCTCTTCTACATTTTTTTTTGGTTTGTTTGATGATATCTCTTATTTTGTTTCATCACATATCTCAGTCCCAAGTCACTATGAGGTAAGAAAGATCAAGGTTAGTACCTTATCCTTCTCATTTCCTTTTCATTAATAAAATCAAATAAATTGTTTAGCATTCATATTTTATTGCATATCATTTATATCATAGTTGTACATTTAGATTTAAATAAAATATTCATATTTTATTAAATCATTTTGGTGAACCCGTAGATTAGAACTATTTTCCCTAGGATCCACTAAAACCCTAATGGCTAAGGATATCTCTTCATCTTCTCTAGGCTAGTCATGCCTCATGTGAGCATTCAATCCTATCTATGATGAGGAAACCATGGCTATGAACTCGCTGCCCTATATCATGATGTTACTCTTTTGGATGATACTCAACAAAAACTCTTAGCTAATGAATGCCATGTACCTACTAGCTTTGATAATTCTACTATTGGCATTGTTTTTGATCCGATGAGATTTACTCATTGCACACCTTGTTATACAATTAGTTGCACTCCCCTTCTTAGAATTTCTAATGAAAACTTAGATGATGATATTATTAATTTCATGCTTGGTCTTGATAATAATAAACATGTGCATGCTGATGATTCTCATACTAGTCATGATGATACTCTAGCTACATCTCATGCCTCTCCTATTTCTAAAAATGCTAGTGCTCCTACTACTTCATTCTATGTTGATGATACACTTAATGATATCCTTCTATCTGAATCTTTGTTTGATTTTGATGACACACTTGATAGTCATGATTCCACTTCTTTGCATACTTGTTGAGTGTGAATCCCCCACTCCACTATCATCTTCTTCTGAGGTTGTATCTAATAACATGCATGGGTCATCTCCTTCTATTAGTTCATCTCCTCCTATCACTTCATCTCCTTCTATTAGTTCATCTCCTCCTATCACTTCATCTCCTTCTATTAGTCCATCTCTCACCTCCTTCTATTAGTCCTCTCTCATCTCATCTCCATCTCCTGGATGTTTCGATGCTAGTCCTACTACTTTCTATGGATGTTCCATGTCCTTCACCACCTATTACTTCTTTGGAACCAATATCTAGTGTGCCCTTAGCATCGAAATCTCCTATATCTCCTCTTGATATTCCTATGATTACTCATAATGGAAAATTACAACTTAACACATTATTTCCATCCTCTACTATTCCTTCACAAGATATCTTGTCCCTCATGCATGTTGTTGGTCACTTACAATCTCAAGTCCAATCTCTCACATTAGAAATCAAGGCCTATTATGCTTCCATTGATAATAATTCATTGCATGAAAATCCTATTCCCAAAAATATTCACAACTCAACATTTCCTAAGGATTTTGTTATGCCTACATTTTCATGTTTTGATGGTACTAGAAATCCATACTTGCATCTCAAGCATTATCATATGGCTATGGATTCATATTCCAATGATTGATTATTACTTAAATCCTTTTCGCCATAGTCTCATAGATGATGCTCTCAATGGTACACACATCTACCCTTTGGATCTATTAGTACTTATTGTGAGATGGAAGAAGATTTTTCTTCATCGATTCATAGTCAAAAATGGCCCTAGAGTCACATATGATCATCTACCTAGCTTACATCAGGGAAAAACAAAACCTATCATTGATTACATTTTATGATTCAATGCTTGCATGCACCAACTAGTCTTCTAGCCTATTGACTTAGAGAAATAGTTTATCTTCTTGTCATGGTTTGATTCCTCCCTTAAAACAATGATTGCAATATGACACATGTGAATCATTCACACTTTTATGCTATAGGGTCATTGATTTAGAACAAGATCTCATTGCTACACATGTTATAGATCCTCCTCCTATTACTATTACTACTACTACATCATCTAGTTCTTCTCCACTCCCATTTGTTGAGCATCCTACATGGTCTCCATCTCCTCCACCTCACAAAACAAGTTTAGTCTACTCCATTACCTACATGTCCTCCATCTCCTTCTCCATGTGAGGCTACACATCAAACTTCTCACTCCTATTTCATGAGGACCATTACATTTTTCATCATCATGCTAGACCTCATGATGTGTTGCGTACATTACTTAACAAGCATTTAATCCTCTTACCTTCTAATCAACACCATCCACCACATCACTTACAATGCCACATGATAAACCTTACTGTAATTATCACTATATCAATGGCCATAGGGACAATGAATGTTATGCCCTTCATGATCATTTGTAACAATTAGAAGATAAGGGCATCATTTCCTTTGGCTCTCGCTCATGTGAGTGGTCTATATCTCCACTCCCTCATAGTGCATGTTGTTACTCGGTTGAGTTATCTCCTTTATCTAGTTCTAAGGTCATTTCCATCCATCCACCACCACAGGTCATTACTCATGCATGCTCTCCATCTCATCCATCCATCATTGCACCATCTCATCTACACGTCATCATACTACTACTACACATTGGCTTCCACAACCCTCAAACATTTTCACTTCCCACCACTGCTTCACCCATCATTGGCACCGCTCCACATGACATTCAATTTGGCTCATACACTCATGTTTTTTCATTCCACATGCTTCCACCACTTCACGTTCGGCTTGGTCTTTGGTAGGTGATTTATATCACCTTACCCCCGATGACATGCACTCGTGTTCTTACAATTCTTACATGACTATTGAGGGATCTATTACAATAAGAACCTCTCTTCATGTGCTTTCTCGATTCATCTAGCACACATTTTATCGATCATTTCCCGATGATGCACTCTTACTTTATGGTTCATTCTTGACTACTGAGGGGTCTTATATAAATGAACCTTATCATCTATACATTGGGGGCATCACTATTATCCCCCCTTATCTTCATCATACTAAACACATGTTTCACTACACTATTATGATCATACCTTTTCACATCATTCATTTTTATTTTACCATTCATCACAATGTTATTCATATACACAATGCACTTTTTCATCATTTCCTCTATTATTACATACATTATCTATCATCATATGCACTATATCATCATCATCAATAAACTATACATTGCAAAATCAAATTAACAACACAATATTCACAATATCAAACATCCAATATAATGACAATCATCAACACATCATATATCAACATACGATCCCAATCATCACAATATCACACATCAAATATAATAACAATAATCAACACATCATACATTAACACCAAATCATCACATCGCATAATCAATAAACATCAAATATAACAACATATGCCAATGGTCCATATATATATATGATCAAAATCATAGTTACAAAAAACCCTATCACGCTTGGGGGAAACTCCCCTACATCAATACATCAAAATATATCAAATCTCATCATCACTATCACTATCTTCCAATGCAAGAGCTCTAGAACTAGAAAGCCTCTCCGCTCACCCTACACCATTGATCATGGACCTATATATCCTATATCTCTCTATTTGTCTACAATAGGGTATTCTCATCGATTGCTCCGTGCAAAGAAAATTTATAACTCAACAAAATGAGAAAATACATCCTATGTGCTAGAGGACCACCACCACCGCCTCTCTAGCTCATCGTGTCTCCTCTCATGCTTCATCCCTCTCTCACTCAACAACATGGTACACATTGCTACTATCATTACCACTAGCTCAAACAAATGGGCATGCTCACCCACAAATATCATCTACATGCTCTAACATGCCTCCACCATGAGTATGTCGGTGGGCACATTCCACATCAATGTGTGGATAGATGTGTCCACAATCAATGACCAATACGCATCCCCTACAACCATAAGAACAACACATTAGACAAAAATGACCATTACATAACCAAATAAAAATCATACAACATAACTATACAAATACTCACATTTCTATATCACACCACTACACCATCGGGGTATGTGTTTTCCCTTTTCTCCTCCTCCTGTAGTGGTAACCCCACCACATCCACAAAAATGGAAAAAAAATACCCACCGATGTGAGGCCCACCATGCATGGTATGCCTCGTACACCCCACATCATCTACATCTATCGGCTTTATCACCACATCTACCTCATCCGCCCTGGAGGTACTAGCTGCCCCCTATGTGGGCCCTGGTCTCACTCAACCCTCCTTGGTGCCCTAATAGCTCTAACCCATACATATGGCTCTAGGGGCACATCTGGGCCATGCCAAACTATCGTGAAACCCACTCAACCTAAAATAACTTGGCCACCCTTGGAAACTGATCCTCTAACCACATAGTATGATGTACACATCATAGCTCTACTACATCCTCTGGCCATCCTTCGTAGTCTCAGTATGGCCTCCATATAATGGCCTCTAGCCCCATATGATCTATCTAGCATATCTCTATAGGTATTTGTTTCCATCTTCCTACCTCATACACCAACCCACCTACCTATAAATATATCTGGTCTAGCCCACTCTCCTCGTGGCCCACCAATTGGCCTCAATATTGCAATATGCTCATAGGCCCATACATGCAACAATGTCATAGCTCAATGCCACCCCCATGCTCCTCCTATGTAAATATATATAGATCCTATATAGGTGGGCCAATACACATCATGCCCAAGCATACCTAGTGCTCTCCTCCTCTATCGATGGTAGATATCATGCATCTTATATAAGATGCCTACACCACCACCCTCCACTGCAATCGATGATACTATTATCACCATAATAATAAATTCTACAATCATGGAACCCTTGATCTCATAATAACATCTAGGCTAATATGGGCCTCGGTAGGAACTGAGTCCCCAAAAATACCACCTAAGGCCCTCATCTGTCTCTACATATCATCCACTTCCATAACTGTACCCTCTCTCCAAACAATAGGTAATCATAGTATGTGATACACATCCTCTAGTGTGACTATCATCTCCCTTGTAGGTAACCAAAAAAGTACAGTATCTAAACACCACCTCTCACATAGATTGTAAGCATAGGCATATTATGGGGCACATCCCCCATCCTTGTTATGTGTCACAGATCAACATGGTCCAGAACATCCCACTCATCATCTGACAACCCCAATCCTAAGCAATGTACTCAAATGGTGGCCTCCACAAAACTCTCTTGAATGGATATCCCTCTACACACCAAAAAAAAAACAACAAACACAACATTAGAACATCATCCATATACAAACATACTCACCTACAACATCAACACACACTAAATTTCACATTTACATCACTCTAGACTCAACTCACACTCTCTCTATGGACATGGGCACCTAGAAGCAAGACTAGGGCACCCAGGAGCAAGACACATGCCCATGTCTAGGTGCTCCTATCCAAAGGTCATTAGCACCTTCACCACTCTTTCTAGGTCCAAAACACCAAGAAATTAAAAAACAAAATTTTCAAAAATTCATTCAAAATGACTAATATCACCACATTTTTGAAAAAAAAATCACACTTACCAACTCCATCATCATACGTGACATGCCACAACCATCGCCACCACCATCTTGAATTGACTCGATCATGTTGCTCTAACTTGTGGCATCCTCACACACTCAAAGCTCACTATCACACTCACAAAAAGACAAATGAGTTTCTTATTCACTTTTTACACTACTATTTATAGTAACTTTCCATTATTCACTTTACTATGGTCATTCCACATTCATTCTCTCAACTAATTCACATCACATGGTTTCGATCATATCTTGAGCATACCTACTCCGATTTTTGTCTCGTTTGTGGAATTCTCTTCAAAATTCCTACCTACTACCATATCATACACATTTCACACACATTATATTCCTATTCACCATCATTTACACTCAATATACACAACTTTTGTGATATCCATCACATACTCATCATTACATCATTACACGATTACTTTCAGCTCAACGTTCATTCTCATCATCACTCCCCCTTTCACCAAAAGGGGGCATACAATTGGGGTCATCCTATAATTCCCCTTACTCCATTATGTGAAAAATATATATTTCTAACACACCATTATCAAACATTTTCTCATACACCATACAACATGTCACATCACTTTTTAGTGATTCCCCTAATGACCTAACATAGGGGAAACAAGCATAAAATATCTCCATGACTAATCAACCAATCAATCATCACACACATTCAACTCATGACAATACAAATTTCACCAACACATTCATCAAATCGACACAACACAATGTATGTATCCTCCCAGATGACCTAACTTGGGAGTTATATCACCGTGTTCCCAAATGACCTAACATGGGAAATTACTTTACATTTTGTGACTGCTTCTAGATGACCTAACATGGAAGAAATACATTTCAAAAATACAAATTTTAATCATATCAACCAATTGACATGAAACATAACACATTTATCCTCCCAGATGACCTAACTTGGGAGTTACATCACCACTTTCCCAGATGACCTAACATGGGAAGTTATTCTACATTTTTCACGATTGCTTCCATATGACCTAACATGGAAGCCACCACACACACATTGTGGTGACACCCATGGAGTGGGGGAAATGAGACATCATTTCCTTTCCTATACTACTCCTATATGGGTTATCACATTTGATCAAAAATTGGATCCAAAATCAACAAAATTTGATCTGTGTTCATTGCAAATGGCTAGATATTTTGAGGATGTGGTTAAAGTTGGAGAGACACTAGAACTTATCTCCCTACACCCTTCTCTAGTGGAAAGGACCCAAAAATCCTTAGTTTTTCACACATACACACACAATCGGGTTGGGAATTGATCACTCCCTTCCCCATCACATCTCCATTAGTGAAAAATCACCCAATCTCTAATCATTCACTATCAACATCATTTATTTCACTTAGTGTTTCTCATAATGGTCCCACATCCCTCGTTACATGGATCAACACATTGATCCATGGTTCACCATGTTATATGTTCTCACTTGGCATGTACTTCTACTACACTCTTCACGTACTTCAAATGACATGGGATTCTTCAAAATTCTTAGGTATGTATCTCTATCTACTTTATATTACCAAGATTTCACTCACCAACATAAAATCCCTTAGTCCATCCACTTGTCTTTTTGGTCTTTATTTACTTTTATCTTTCACACTTGTCACTCATACACACACGGTCAAGTCACGGGGATCCATGTATGTTAGTTAATCAATGCCTTAGTTAGAGGCGTTATTGTTAGAGGCACTTGGAGAAGGATCTGGGGCATCCACGGGTGCGATGGTCTAAAAACTGGGCACCCTAGTCTTTGTAAAAGCTCAAAACCAATCTCATATGGATGGGAGGTGGCAGTAACCCTTGTTGTCTATCACATCGATTCACCGCCTTATATTGAATGTCATCGATAATCCAAGATTATCTAAAAACCTACAAAAGACCAAAATAAGTATGAAAACCCTTAAAAATAAAGATGCAAATGAATGGGTCGATCGACCTTACCGCCGTAATAAAGGCGCTTTACTAACCGAGAATTGCACTATATTTTGGACCCAAATGTAGTTCGTGAGTGTGTGTGTGTGTGTAATGTGGCCTATTTTCTCATGTGTCAATCATACTTTGTGAAGTAGCAAGCAATAAATAGATGTAAAAATGTAATAGCATGTGTGCATAGAAAAGAATAGAATCCTCCCCTATGAAGTGTGTGATATAGATTTCCTCACCTTGTAGCTTGTTATGGAGTTATGTGGATGCAAGTGATCTCCAATGCAATAGATGGATGTAACTCTAGATGTATGATAGTAGTAAATGATGTTAGGTCCCTCATTATGGTCTCATAACTTTATATTTATAGGTTCTCTTGATCTAATTTTGTAATTAACCCTGAAATGGCTAACCACAAAAAGACAAAGATCTCAAATGGCTACAAAGATCCAAAAAGTGGAGGAAAAGTGCACAAAGGACCAGGTGCCCCTATTGGGACTAGGGCACCCATGGGTGCCTCGATAGTAATTAGGGTGCCCTAGTCGAGGCTAAAATACTATGGGATGATAAAGTTGATGGGCATGTGGATGTAAAAGGTCAATAATGACGAAATAAAATAAAACAAGATGGCCAAAATACGGGGGTTAATTAGTACTTTCTTCACTAAAGAACCTTCTAAATAGTAGTATGAGACTGGATTAAATAATGTCTAAAGTGCATGATTTTATGTCTACATTTTCCCCACTTTATGTTGGTGAGCGGAAAGTTTGGTAACATAAAGTAGATAGAGATGCGTACCTGATGTGATGTAGAGTAAAAAGAAGGTGTGTCGAAGGACTAGACAAAGCGTGGAATGAAAAAAATATGATGGAGCGTGGAAACTAAAGATGAAAATGCAAAAAAAAAAGTGATGAGAGTGAACCTAGGTTGAAACGTGTGTGTGTAATTGATGTGTGTGTGTACCGCATGAATAGTATGCAAGGTGTGCTACTACAAAGTGTTGTTTATGCCATTTTGTTACCCCCATTTGACTACTTATTTCTCATATGGCACCTATACCTATGCAAGGAAAAATGATCAAGTAGTCAAAATATATATATGTGTGTAAAAATGTATGTAAAATTCAATGTTAACATATGTAAATGTAAACTATACAAATGAAAAGTGTAAATGGAACATGTGCACCTAATCCATGTCGAGAGAAAGGGTGTAGAAGGATATCCTATATTACTGGGGTTTTTTGGGTGATCCGACGCCATAGGCCAAAGAAGTATAGGGAGGAAATGCTTGTGTCCTCCAACCTTTAATCTACTTCCCTAAACTGTGTGTGAAGAGATATATGTATTGTCCTAGTTTTTTTGGGTGATCGATGCAAGTGGTAGAATAAGTAGTGGTAAGAATTACATTGTATCCTCCAACCATTAACTACTCCTTCGAATGCTAAGGACACCATGTCCTATAAAATTTGTTGTGTATGGAGTTGTAGATTGGTCTAAACTCACTCGTTGTATGTAAACCCACAATGCCAAGGGTGGAAAGTGCATTGAACTGAACCGGTGTAAATGCATTTTGTTACTATGTAAAACCCCAAATGATGCCCCCCTCTTTGGGGGTGCATGTGATGTCGTTGATAGGAGAATGCGGCCCCAAAAGAGGACCAACCACATGTACTCTATAAATTTTCCCTGCAGGGGAAGGGAATGCGCTTGGTAGAAACCAAGGTGTGCACAAACAAGGATGGCTAGCCAAAAAAAGTGTTAGTACGAACAAACATACATGTAGAAAATAAGTGTAAAACAAAAATGTGTAATCTACGCAAACAATGTAAAAACTACCAAAAAAAGTAGTATAAACATGCAAGAAGACAAGTAAGCCACAAAAAGTGGGTTACAAACATGGGACATCACTCACGATGTCACAAGACACACAAGGCCATCATGGCCAAAAAAAACAAATGTTCACACCAAACATAGGCAAGGCCCACATATAAAAAGAAAACAAAGAAGATAATAAAAACAAGAAAACAATAAGTAGTCATGGAAACATGTAATCCTGCAAAACAAGTGTTGCACATGAAACACCCATTAGCATGTTAGAGAAATAACCAGTATGTCAAAGTTTTAATAACCAAGTAAATGTAAAGTGCTAAGTACAAAATGAAATAATAACACTTAAGAGAGACGAATGTGGATGCCCCAACAACTAGTGTAGGAAGGGTAGAAGGTGAGCATCCATGTTACGTGTAAAGAATATGTATCTGTGATCACAACTAAAAAAATACTGTGAACATGCATGTGTGGATGATATAGATAATGACATATAATAAATCAATCTAACATGTGTAGTAAAGTGATCATGTAAAACACTAGTAAACAAGAGTAAATGCCCCCAAGACAATGCAATATGTTGTGGATGGATGGAATGGAATGTAAGATGGAATGATAGGAGCCACATGCCCCCGAGTGAATGGAAATGTATGCAATGAGGTTCATTTTGTTTTCCCCCTAGCAGTCAAGAATGAACCGTAAACAAGAGTGCATCATCGGGAAATGGTCGAAGTGTGTGTTTGTGTCTAACGCATTGTGATGAATGTATGTGTAGTGATGAGATGTGACCTAGAAATGATGTGTGTGAACCCATAAATCTGAAGCATATATCATGACCAAATGAACATATAAGTGATGATTTAGCCTAAGCGTATATCACTATAAGATGAATGGATGAGTGATGATTTATCCCTAAGTGTATATCACTACAAGATGAAAAGAAGGAGTGGTGATGTAACCTAAGGTGTATACCACTACAAAATGATAGAATAGGTGATGATTTAGCCTAAAGCATATGTCACTAGGCTAGAAATGTCATGATGAAAGGTCAAATAGTAAATGTGTGATGAGTGTAAGGTCCATTTGATTTGTAAACCCTGGTAGATCAAGTATGGACCAAGGAACTAAAGTGCATCATAGGGTAGTAATGAGTGCATCACATAGAGGATGAAAATGTATGTGTGAATATGAATTAAATATGACCATGTGATGTAATTTATGATGTATAAGATGTAATGTATGTGTATACTAAAAGTAATGTATGTATGATGATTAATATGGAATAGATGATGCAAATATGTATAATGAAGACTAGTATGATGTATGATGTTTGTATGATATGTAAATTTAGAATGTAGGATGTATGTCATGTATGATGTATGACATGTGAATAGATGCAGATGTGTATGTAACCTAGTGTGCAATGTGTAAGTGTGTGGGGTTCATGTATATGGTGTAGTAATCCCTCAATAGTCAAGTGTGAACCGAAGCACAAGAGTGTGTCATCGGGTAATGATGATGTTAGAACGTGTGATGAAGATGCCTATATGAAAATGCAAAGATGATAGATGTTAAAGTGAGTAGGGGGGATGTATTAAGTGTTATGCCCCCAAGTGTAGGATAGAAAAGATGACTATGGGATGCTATCAAGAAGATCATCATTTTCATGATCAAAACCTACTGAGAGTAGCATGAAACTTGATAAGCTATAGAATGAGGAGGGTCATATAGGGCCCCATTACGTGAAGAGTGTGTACACATTCATTACATATTCTTCATCAATAAATGTGATCGGTGGAAACCATGAGCATGCCAATGAGAGATATTTGGAACGTAAGTGGGAGAAGAATCATTAGAAATAGAGATATAGCCAAAAGGCATAGGAAATGTGAGTGAAGAGTGGTGAGAATCTATTGTACCACCAATATAGTCAAGCCAAGACTAACCAAGTGTGAGTGGAGAATCATGAGGGATACAACAAAAATATGGTCAAATGAAAGACATGCAAACCATAAGATGTTGTAATGTGAAAATAACCATGATAGAGATGTGGTGAATGAAGAGGTGGTAAGATGTCATTAAGTTTCATACCAAACCTAGCCAAAACTATCACGTGTGTAAATAGTATCTAAACAAGTAGAATCTATGGGGATGTGTTGCCAAAAGGACTTTTAATGAATAATGTGCATGTAAAAGGAGGTAATGGAGCTTGGTAGTGGAGGAGGAGATGAAATAGTGTCAACACTATGCACAAATCCCCTATATAACACCATAGCATTAGTAGATGGAGGGGTCTTGAACCTATACTCTCCTGGACCATCGGCCACAAAGGTTTCTTCAAAATAAGAATCATCTACACCAAGAGGAGTAAAATTAAGTTTCCCTAATGATTCATCAGTAAGTTCTATAGCATCAACCTTGTCATCAGAATCCTCAAAATCATCAATGTGAGCATCATCATGTTGTGTGGCACTATCAAGTATGTTAGTAGGTGGCACCGTAGTCGAGAGGAGTAGAAGGTGTGAACTGGTTGGTGAGAGATGGAACACTAGCAGGGAAGAATATTGTAGGTGAAATAATATCCATAGTGTGAGTAGAAATAATGGGAGCACTGATAGTAGTAGTAGGGTTTGTGAAGTGCTAGACTGACCAATGTCATATGTGTCAAGACTATATATGGAATACGTTATGAAGGCGGTATGGGCATAGTAGTAACATGGTATATATGACAAAATATTTGAATGGCGTGATATCATGTGATAGTATGTTCATAGCCATCATGCATTGACACATGGTGAATATAGTAATGGAAACATTGTGTGAACAGGCCTTCCTAACAAGAGATTGAACTGAAAGGAGGCATCGATGACATAGAACTAGTGAGAATAATCTTAGGTCCAACCCGAATATGTAATGAGATAGTCCCTAAGCATGTGTGAGTGGTAGAATCATAACCGCAAATGAGAGTGGAATTCTTAGAAATTAGATTATCGCTAATACCCAATTTTTTGTAAGAGAGAATGAGCGCAAAGATTAACAATTGATCCATTATCAATGAGGACTTGTTTGATGCAAGTAGTACTAACAATGGCAGTAATGAGAAAAGGAGCACATGGATTGCTTTTAGCAAAAAGGTGACATATCCTCATCAATGAAAGATATAGCATGTGGTAAATTGTGAAGAGATTGTATGAGATGTGCAAAGGCCTCGTGGAGTTATCACTTTCAATATGAATAACATGAAGGGAAGCTTTCTAGCATATTATGATAATACGTTGCATTACGCAATAAGTCATAAAGAGAGATCTTAACGAGCATATTTTTAAGTTGTTCAATGATGTCATAGCCCTTAGAAGTGGTAGGAGGATCTTCTGGAGTAATGGGTGATGGAATAGAAGCAGGTGGATCTATAGGTGGATTAAGACAAGTATGATGAGTAATAACTACATTAATAGATGGATCAACCCTAGGCATGACAAAGTGAGGAGGATGTTGGGTACACACATGCATGAAATCAACAATGCGGTAGTAACTATGCCTATGAGACCTTAGTGGGTGCATAGGTAGGATAAGAAGATTGAAGCCATAACTTGATAAGGAGATGACATGATAAAAAAAAAGGAAGTTTGGAAACATCGGGTTCACCAAAATGATTAACTAAAATGGTAATAATGTATGCTAGTTAATCTAATCTAGGAGGACATAAAAACAAGTAAAGAAGCATATAAATTAATTAAACAAATAATGTAATAAAAGTAAAACCCTAATGTGCAAGAGAGAAGAGGAAATAACTCATCTGAATAGAAGATGCTTGTAGGATCGTGTCACAAAGATGACCGGAGAATCTAGAAGCATGAACAAACTTGTAGAATCTCCAAAAGGATGGATGTGGAATATATAGCTAGACTGGAGCACTGGAGAGGGACCGAGGCACCCATGGGTGCTCTGGTCTGAAAACTAGGTGCCCTGGTCTACGTAAAATCTCTAAAATTAGATCTCAGGTATAGATGGGAGGTGGTCAAAACCCTTTGTTTTCCACATCAGTTCACTTCCCAATGTGATGTCATCAATAATCCAAGATGATGTAAAGACCTACAAAAGACCAAAATAAGTATCAAAACCCTAAAAAATAAAGATGCAAATGAATGGGTTGGACTGACCTTAGTTTCCACAATAGTGGGCTTACTAATTGAGTGTTGCACTACATTTCAAACCCAAATGTAGTTCTGGTGAGTGTGTGCATAATGTGCCCTAGGTGATCTTGTTTTAGTCGTACTTTGTGAAGTAGTGAGTAATAACTAGATGTAGAAAATGTAATAGCATGTGTGCATGGAATAAAATAGAATCCTCCCCTATGAAGTGTGTGATGCAGATGTCCTATCCTTGTGCCTTGTGATGGAGCTATATGGATGCAAGTGATCTCCAATGTAATAGATGGATGCAACTCTATATGGATGATAGTAGTGAATGATGCTAGGTCCCTCATTATGGTCTCATAAATTTATATTTATAGGGTTCTCTTGATCTAATTTCATAATTAACCTTGAAATGGCAAACCACCAAAAAGATAAATATCTCAAATGGATAGAAAGAGCCTAATAAGTGGGGGAAAGTGAAAAAAATGAGGCACCCTGGTGGGACCAGTGGCACCGATGGGATCCCTAGTACTAATCTGGTTGCCCCTGAGCTGAGGCTAAAATAACGTGGGATGATAGAATTTGACTAGGCATGTGGATGTAAAAATTTGGTAATAAGGAAATAAAATAAAACTGTGTCAACGGGCACCCTGGTCCCATTTAGGGCACCCTGATCCTTTCTACACTTTCCTACCACTTCTTCGGCACTTTCTAGCTATCTAATCTTCCTATCTTTTTAGTGGTCGGAATTTTCGGGGTTAATTACAAAATTAGAACAAGAGAACCATATAAATATAAAGTTATGAGACCATAATGAGGGACCAAACACTAAACACTACTATCATCACCTAAGGTTGCATCCATCAAAGGCTCCATTTGCATCCATCTAGCTCTATCACAAGGCACAAGGATGGTTCATCTGCATCACACTGCATAGGAGGGAAGTTTATTCTATTCCATCCACCATTTTATTACATTTTACACATACTTATTACTCATTATTTTCACAAAGTATGACTGACACAAGAGCACCTAGGGCATGATTGCACACAAACACACAAAGAGAACTAAATCAATTCTAAGATGTAGTGTAATGCTCAGTTAGTAAGTCCACCATTATGGTCACTGAGGATAGTCCGACCCCTTCATATGCATCTTTATTTTTTATGGGTTTGATGCTCATTGTCTTGGGGTTTTGTAAGTGATTCCTTATTTCATATATTACGGTGACATCTAACATAGTTAGTGAAGTTAGTGTGACAAGGAGAGAGAACAAGGTGAATATCTAAAGAACACCTCGGAGGATGGTTCAGAGTTTTTATGTAGACCAAGTCACCCATATCTCAGACTAGGGTACCCATGGGCACCCCTATCCCTCTCCAGGTGCCCCTGGGTTCCACTAGATATAGGATATGTGCTTTTGATGAATTCTATGTCATTATTTCCTCCTATTTTCCTGGTTCACACTATGACATAGTCCAACATTTTCATTGAATCAGCTAAGCTCTTTCTAACTCTCCTTACACATTAGGGTTTTACATTTCTACTTTCTTAGTTGTTTGGGTCATTTTCTTTATATTTATCTATTATCTATTTTATTCTTTATATTAGATTAACCTAGAATAATCCCACATTTTAGTTAATCATTTTGGTGAACCCAAACGCTTTCACGCTTTTAGCATCCTCATTCTTGTCATCCTAGAGTCTAGTCATCATGAGTATCTCAATCACTAATTATTTTCTTGCACATCTTGATGTAAGGTATAGAGTCCAACATCTTCTAGCTACTACCCACATTCGTGCTGATATGCATCCTGACTCAGTGTATCAAACTTTTGTAGATGCATTTTCTCAACACTTATCATTCAAATCTAATCTTCCCACTGATTTAAACACTTTTGATAATGACCCACCCTTGCATATTATGATTTACATTCTCAATATGGGTATTAAGTGCACTTTAATTGATAATGGATTTGAACTTAATCTATGTCCTATGTCATTCCTTGAAAATTTAGGTCTTTCTCGCCTGACAATGTTAGTCCATCATCCCTCTCACTCCGTGCATATGATGGTTCGTTCTTTGCCCATGTGTAGGTCACATTGTTCTTCCTATTACTATAGGACCAAAACCCTCAACATCATTTTCTTTGTCATTGATTTTCCAGTCTCATATAATTGTTTACTTGGTAGACCATGGCTCCATGCCATGCAAGTCATTGCTTCTACCATACATCATTGTGTCAAATTCATACATGAAGGTATTGAATATACTATACTTCATGATCGTGATGCATTCCAATATTGTGACCGAGATCCTAATACTACCCTTCCTATTCCATGCACTGATACTACAGATGACCCTCAACCAATGGAAAACTACCTCATTTTCCACCACTTGAAGGTGTCATTTGTGTGATAGATGTAGTCTCTTCTATGCCACCTACTACTACTACTATTATGATTCTTTATCAGGGGCCTATCCAATCTATGGACGTTACTCTATCACCTACACCTTCACATGTACCTCCCTAGCATGCCCACCATTTACTTGCACACTTTTCATGAATGATTCATATTGGGAACATATTCCATTTGATCCTACTTGTGATGACACCATTTTCTCACATGATGGTCTAGCTCAACTTGGTTTTGCTTTTGAGGACCTCTATCCTCCTACTCATGCTCCTCATCTATATTATGGCTTTATCACTATTACTGTTGCTTATGGCTTGTGTGTCTTCCATATTACAATCTATCTATCATGCATTCCTCACTCTTCTCCACTCACATTAGGAAATCATGGCTTGATTACATTGGGGGACACTCTAGATCCTGACCATATAGACATATCTTTCCCATGCCCTTTGGTCATGTCTTTATTTGCAATAGTTCTTTTCTTGGATATTCACAAAATATCACTCATTGGTATGTGCACATGGTTTTCCACTTCCTCCATTCATTGATGAGGAATATTCCATGGGTATGTACAATTTGTGCCTCAATGGCTCATTACATGATCAACCAGAAACTATTTCTTATCAGGTCTCTAATGCTTATCCATATGACTTTGACCCTAAAACTGATGATCTCTTAGATGATATTACATGATTGATTCTTCATCTTCCACACTTGGGGGCATAGCATTCAAACATCCCCCCCATCCTAGCATCACCACATGTCCCATACTTGTATTTACATGCATCCGCATTCTAGCACTCGCATAGTCCTCTATATTACATTGTCATTTACACATCACCATTACCCGATGACACACTCTTGTGCTTCGGTTCACACTTGACTATTGAGGGCATACTACACATGAACCCCACACACACTACACGATAGGTACTACACATTTTTCCTCTTCACATATTTGCAATACATCTCACATTTACACACACACTACATTCACTTGCTCCTTTACATCATTAGTATTTCTATATTCATGCATTTATACATCATACATATGTCACACCCCTATTGAATACAATCTAGCATTACATCCTAATCATTCTACATACTTCATACCACGCATCTTACACTACTAGGATATCTACACATCTTGCATTACATTCTACATTACATATTTACACATTTTTCTCATCACATGGTCATTTAATCATCACACATCCTCTATATTCTTCTACAAGTTTCACTCACTACCCTATGACACACTTTATTTCCTTGGTCCATACTCGACTACCGAGGGTTTACAAATCAAATGGACCTTATCATACTCACATGATCATCATTCATCCTCTTATCATGTGACATTCCTAGGTTAGTGACACATGTTTTAGGCTAAATGGTCACCTCTTCCTTCATCTTGTAGTGGTATATGCTTTAGGCTACATCACCACTCCTCTATTCATCTGGTAGTGATATACGATTTAGGATACATCATCACTCCTATGATCATCTTGTCATCATATATGTTTTGGCCATAGGGTCATGTACACACTTCATCACTAGGTCACATGTCATCACTACACATATACACTCATCATAGCATGTTAGACACACATGATTCGACCATTTCCCATGATGATGCACTCTTGTTTATGGTTCATTCTTGACTACTGAGGGATACTAAATGAACCTCATTACATACACTTCCATTCACTGGGGGCACATGGATCCTATCATCCATCTTGCATTCCATTCCATCCATCCACAACATGTTGCATATCTTGGTTGATTTTACTCTTTCTTACATTTTTTTGTATATGGTCATCTTATTACACATGCTAGATAGGTTTCTTGTATGTCATTATCTTTACCATACACACATGCACGTTCATGCCTTTCTCTAGTTATGATCATAGATATAGGTATCTTACACGCAGCATGGATGCTCACCTTCTACCACACCTATAACAATTGTGGGGGCATCCACATTCATCTCTTACAGTGTTATTGTTTCATTTTGTACTTAGCACTTTTTCATTACTTGTTTATACACACTTTTGACATATTGGTTATCTTTCTAACATGCTAATGGGTGCTTCATGTGCAACATTTTTTTTGCAATATTACTTTCTTCCATGGCTATCTATTTTTTGTACTTTTTTTTTTTTTTTTATTGTATGCTTGCTTTGCCATTTGTTTGGTGTGCACACTTATTTGTTTGTATGTGGCCATTATGGAATTGAGTGTCTTGTGACATCGTGAGTGATGTCCCATGTTTGTAACCCTCTTTTTGTGGTCTATGATTATCTTCTTACATGTTTACTTGATTTCTAGATTATACATTGTCTATGTAGCATACACTTTTCTTTTAGATGCATGTTTGTTCATACTAACACTTATTTTTTCTAGCCACTTGTTTGTATGTGCCTTGTTTTATACCAAGTGCATTTCCTTCCCCGTAGGGCACATTTTACGTGTTTTGTCCTCTTTTGGGGCTGCATTCTCCTATTAGTGATGTCACATGCACCCCTAAAGAGGGGGCATAATTTGGGGTTTTACACACTACATAGTGCTTCTACCGGTAGTATAGTTGAGTTCAGTTTGAGTCCTTAACATTTTGAGTTATACAATGAGTGGGTTTCGGACCAGTCTATGAACCCCATATATAGTGTCTTTTACAGGCATATTTTCCTTAGCATTCTAGGGAGAAGTTACAGGTTAGAGGATACAACATATTTCCTCTCTACACTACTTTAGCCAAGTGGTGTCGGATCACCCAAAAACTAGGAAATATAGATATCTCTTCACACATCTTCAAGGAATCAGTTACAGGTTGGATAATAATGCATCTTTCTCCCTACACTTCTTCGACTAGGGTGGTGTGAGATCGCCTGAAAAACTTACAATATAACATATCCTCTCTACACCCTTTTCTCTCATCACGGATCAGTGCACATGTTCCTTTTACATTTTTCATATTTCCATTTCAGTCTTTTCATTTTATATACATGCATTTTTACACATATATACATGTGTATTTGACTACTTGATCATCTTCTCCTTGCAGGTCCATCCGTATGAGAAGCAAGTAGTCAACAACAACAATAACGACATCAACAACAACAACAATGGAATTTTTTGGCTAATTAACACATATTTGCCATTTTACTTACCTTATAATTAATAAATCCACATTTTCAAACCCGCCACCCCATTTAGCCACCAAATTTGTGTCATCATGACCTATCTCCGTAACCTAACCTCAAACTAACCTAATTTAAGACCTATAACTTGGTCTACATCCACACCCATGACTAATTACCCTCACCCGCACCTAAAAACCAACCCTAATAATGACTTGACCAAGCCCACAACTAATCTCTCTCAAGAGAAAAGGAGGGAAAGTTGGCTATTTTACTAAAAATAGCCCACTTTGACTTAACCGACATCGTTCCTACTCGACCATCACCGCCGCCGGTTACGTAACCGCCATTGGTTCCCCGTAAATGACCTCCCCAACCAAAAACAAAGGACTGAAATTCATTGGAAAAAGGATCCGGAAATTCACTTGGCAAGAGCAGAGACAAGTGAAGAAAAGAGAAGAGTTTGCAGAGAAGGAGCATCGAGCCAAGACGCAATCGAGTAACTAGGACAAATGACACTCATCTCAAGCATTGGAAAAGACCGAGATAGCTCATCATTAGCTAGTTTTCCAATACCGATCATCCAACCGAGCCTTACTATCACTACCACATTCCTGGACTCAATCTTCATCAAGAATGAGTAAGTAGTGTCTTGTATGTTTCTAAGCACCATTTCTTGAGTCTTTGATGATAGTAATTATAAGCTCACTCCTAGATCTACCACCCGCCAAACACCCTACACTTAACTTCATCCATCTAGCCTTACATATCCCTGTAAGACAGCCTTATCACTCTCGAGTCTTCCCATCATCTCACTATTCCCTCACCATCCACCCCTTAAAACCCCACAATCACCCCCCAACCAACCTCTATATAAACACCTAGATTATCGAGCCTACTAAAGTGTCGGTTATCCCTACCAACCGGTTCTCTAAAAGTCGGTTATCCCCTAAACGGCACGGTCCATCTGTGACTTATACCCAAAACCTTCCTCTCACCTATTTGTCTCCTAACAACCTCGATCTAACCTGTTTATCCCTCGTAACTCGAGCCGAACGTCATCAACGATCATTGACCAAACAAAAATGTGACATTTTATTATTGGTAGTTTAGTCTCTATTGCTTTTAACGAGGTACCTAAATCATGATTTTGCAATATTTTCTTTATTATCATTTGTGTTAATTCGTATTAAAAGGGGAACTCACCACCACCTTCAAAGGAAGTCTAATATTTCCGGGCCCAAGGCAGTTCCTCATTTATTGTCTAACTAAAATCTGGTGGTCTTGTATTCTTACTTGCAGGTAGTCCTTCCTAGACAAAAAGGAGTTCTTCGCAATCGATCTGATCTCTCTCTACGGTACGCACACACCCTCTCAACATTCAACAGGTATTCCTCCTAGCCCTAACCCTTATCTGTTTCTCAAGAGAATGAAAGGATAGAAGCAACTCTATTCTAAGAATGGAAACATTCTCGTGTGAAACATTTTTGGCACACTGTGGGACCCATTTCGGGTTTCTTTCTTTTTCTTGCTTGCTTTCATATAGGGAGCATACTTGCTGTTTGTTTCTACTAAATATTCACAAGATATTTTGTTATTTTGGTAAAAGAATTTGTCTTGCTTTCACATCTTTGCATTAGTGAAAGTCATCTTCTTTGCTTCATCGAATATCATTTTCGATTTGGGTTTAAAACACGTGCATCACATTCTTGCTTGTTGTTTTCAATTCTAGTGAACATAGATTAAGTAATAGGTCATACACGTGGGGGTGATATCCACGGTATTGACAAGAAATTAATCTTACTTTCACTGCACAACACATACCAAATCACATCATAATTAACACAATAGCTCAAACATCCCCCTTTTCCACGGTATTCCTCCGCCCGATTGAGGTAACCTTATAAGCCAAAACAAACTTGACATCTCCCTTAGGTCTTTTGTTTAGGATTGACATCATCTTGCGTCTAAGGCATAAGCCCACAATAATTAAAACTAATCCTAGGGTTAGTCTCTTGATTTTTTATGCATCTTGCTTGTTTTAGTTCTGTTTTCTCTGTCATACATTGTTTCAAGCTTTGATCACTTTGTAACAGTTTGGTAGGCATACTAAGTATTGTTAACCCCAAATCAGCAACTTCTTACATACTTCTTACACCGGTCCTATTCTACCGACATCGGTTAACTTACCGACGCGCGGCTATAGCCTCTCACCGACCGACATCGGTTACTCGACCGATATCTTATCGTCTTTCACAGCTTCCCAAAACCAAGCAACCTACCAATTCCAACATTTTGTTGCTGCTTTGATCTCGATAGATCAAAACCCCCTGTGTACTCTTGTCCATGGTTGTTATCACTGAAACAAGCCGCAGCCATGGTTTCACATGCCTATTCCATGCCTTTGCCCGAATCACCCCCTTCACATCCTATCGGGGGAATCCTATGACACCAAAGTGAGGTTCCCAAAATCCCTCGTAGGAGATAAGGAATTTGTGAAATTTTTGGACGCTAATCCTAGCACTCATACAAGACTATTTGTCTCATGCCCCGACCGTACACCCGACGGTCAACTCCTTCTTGGTATGCCTATTAGTATAGCTGCTCACTTAGCTCCTTCCCCACCCGATAACTCCGCCTCGCTTCTTCTTCATCCTTAGCCCCGTCTCCCAACTCAAGTGGCTTGGGGTTCATACGGCATGATTGGCTTTCCTTTGGTTAACTGGGCCCAACATATCATTACCGCCGATCGCTCCTACCTCGTCTCTCTCTCGCAGATCGCTCCTTTCATAACTTGCTCTCGCCACCTATCCACACAAGCTTTCCTTCTCAAGCTCCCCCACCTTTTCATTTCCACACACTTATCCTAAGTGACTTCAACATCTTATATAGACATCCTTATTCGGTCACCTCAACATATTCATCCTCAATACCTTATCAACATTTAACCCCACCATTGTCTAGTGGTGGCCCTTGGCCCAATCCTCCTCCTTTTACAACAACCGCACCATCATCTCATCCAACCACCGATTTAATCAAACAAATGATGGACAAGATGCAAAATTGAGGCTTCTATTTTAGAAGCCGAAGACTCGACATATGAGAGCAAGTTTTTGGGAGCCTATTCATCCTTCTCGTCTCCCCTTCATTCATATCCTCCTCAATGGGAATTACCAAAATTTACTCGCATTTTAATAGTAAGGAGGATCCTCAACAACACTTGCGATCATTTAGACATGCCTCGCTATCCGATTGCTCATGACGATGCCTTACTACTCCGCACCTTTCCCATGTCCTTATCAGACCCACCTTGAGTGGTACAGTTGCTTTAACCCAAAGACTCAATCTCTTTTAACCAATTAGCCCAATCTTTTTGGATCATTTCTCCATTAACATTGCAAGAAAGTATCTATCACCGACCTCTATGCCATCCGACAATTTGAAGATGAATCTATCGCAGATTTCGTTGGACGATGGCATGGGGCCTTATCAACCAACTTACTTATGCCTTCGCTCAAAGCCGAACTTATCGAACTCTTTACGCGGGCTCGCGCTAAGCACATTTCTCCTACCCTCCAAATTCAAACTTTCCACCTTTGATGAGGCCTTTACTATGGCTCTAAACTAGAAATTCGAGCCTTAGAGGAAGAGAAATTGCGGTTGCGTAACAAAAACCCTAATTTTCGAACCCAAGACTCCACCAACAAACCCAACACCACCAATTCTCACGCATCGACTGCTTCGAAATCAAAAGGAGTTGTACACGCGGTGATGGTCAAATCCCAAGCACCGTCTAATACCCCGCCAAAAACCACCTATAAGTATAAAGCCGAGCCCATCAATTACACTCCTTGGGAGAAACTTATGGTGTCATCTTGAAAAATTGCTCAAAGCGGAGCTATCACCTTACCTCCCCGTTAAACCTCACTCCGGGTTTGATTCCACCCGCTATACCTTCTTGGTACAAAGAAAATGACTTCAGAATTCCACCGCGTGAAGGGACACAGCCACGAAAATCGCAAGATGTTGAAAAACATAGTGCAGAAATGGTTGATGCAGGGATATAACCTCGATAATCCTAATGCCCCCGCTAACCGAAATTTGAAAATCTTCAACAAACCATTCCCAAACCACTCATCTAACAGTAACATAAACCAAGATATCTTAGCCGAGGAGAGTGTTCATGAAATCCATGCGGTCTTTCGACTCCCAACCAAAAGCTTCTATCGAGGAAATTTCAATCAAGCCTCTTCACTAACGCAGGACCCAACCCCTTCACCACCATCAAGACAAGATGAAATCCTTGCCATTCCTTTACCCATAAAGGAATTAACCACCCAGAGTTCTCTTCTCATAGATGAGCCTTCTTACACCACATCCCTGCAAGACTATGAGCGGATGTTATCTAACTTATCTATTTCCCAAACATCTCCTTCTACCACTCTTGCATACAAGAGGAAGGCTCGCCATTGTTTCTATCATCTTTAGAAGAGAAACTCTCAAACCAACATCACCAAATTCTTTAATCATGATGGATCCCCTCAAACATGCCCTCCTACCTATTAGTTCTTCATCGCCTAAATATTTTTCAAATGACGGTTGACCTCTTAACACCCATTGATACAAAGGCCTCATTTACCCCTCGTATCACACCCAAATGGACCGGAATCACAACCCACCTCTCTTCCATACAAAAGTTCCTATTCACACGTGAGGATTGTCACCCTCGTAAGATAGATGAGTCCTATGGGAGCGTTTGAGTACACCATGCTCTACTCAAATGCAGATGACCGATCCAGACACCTCTACCATATACCCGAGGTGTTTACAAAAGCTCAAAATGCCTATGTCCTCATCTTCACCCCCTCATCCCTACCAAACACCTCATCCACCTCTATTAACCTAACCAAACCTTTCCCTATGCTTGGGACTTCACCAATACCCAAACTTAACACACCCACCTAAACGGTTAGATTTATCCAAAAATAAAGCCATCCATCCACCTAAGAGACAAACCCAATCCCCCTCAAGTCCAATCTATGCCTCTATCACAACTAAAACCTCGCCGTCACACCTACCTTCTATATTGGGACCTCACCCTCCACCTTGCCTCAATACATCATACCTCCTGTGTTTTCTTTAAAACGACCTGCATCTTCTACACCCATATAGAGATCCATGGGTGTATCAACACCGTCACCCCAAGTATCCTGTCCACCTATCAACCCTAAACAAACTCCATCATCAAAGGATTTGTTTGTTGTCACTCCTCTTTCTCCGTGGTTGTTTCCTGCCACCACGTCATCTGTGGCCTCATCATCTAACCAACTAAACATAACTTCTGCGCCGAAGAAGCCAAGTTTAGTTAAATCCAATTATAAAAACCCTTGTCTAAACCACCACCCATACGAATCAACCATACCCAATCATTACCAAAACCCACCCAGTCAATAGCCTCATCTTCCTCTGACTTTGACCCGCTCAAAGGATCTTACGCCAAAATCCTTGATATGTTGGTGGAGAATGCGACCATTTCCCTACCCCCACTTAGACCCTATGATCCATCTAAGCCTCGACCTATAGGTTATGATGAGTCTAAAATCTGCGCTTACCACCGCACACCAGGACATGATGTAGAGGGATGCAAAGCTTTGAAAGCCATCCTTCGTCAATCACCTCTCTCGGATAGAAAGGTTAAGAAAGACAACTTACGAAGGGAGAAACCTTTAGCTTCAATCCCCTCTCCTATACCACCTGTCCCCTCCTCACCAAGATCTATCATTATTACAACCCCACCTCTCGAAGACAATGACTTATCCCTACCGTCTTCCTCCTCTCATGTTCACGAGATCAACATGATTAGTGTTGCTACTCGAGGGAAGAAAAACAATGGGAAAGCTAAAGAAAGCACACCTGTGGCCTCTCTTTCTCCGTCCACCATCCCGATCGCACCACCACCTAAAGTGGTTATTCGTGGACCTGCCTACCCCATCTCTGATGGAGTTTCCCACCGAACCATGATCAAACAACTTCACCAATCACCTGTAAAAATGACACTGTATGATCTCATTCAAACCTCTGAATCTCATCGCCAAGCTCTCATTGAAATCCTTCAAGGGATAGAGGTCTTACCTAACGAAACCTTGCCCGTTACCACCATCTTAACACCCAACCACGTTGCTTCTCTCACCAAACAATCTACCACTTTCGTCCCCGACACAAGAACCACTGCCGTCGGTTTCTCCAAGATGAAATCATTGACTTTGGTGCGTAAGATCCCGACCCCGCTCTTTTCATCTCAGCTTACGTCCGGGACATCCGGTACGCGTGTTATGATTGATGGAGGTGCTAGCCTAAACATCATCTCTTCCAAAGCCTTCCAACAAATGAATATCCCTTCTAGCTGCATGTGTGCCAACCCCACCATGTTGCGGTCATTCAATGATGCTATTACTTCTACCTTAGGCACCGTGATCCTTAACATTCATGTAGGGCCACGTACTTTACCCGAACTCTTCTATGTCCTTGAGGGAGAATTCCAATACAACATGTTGTTAGGCCGCCCTTGGATCCGGGCTATGGGATGCGTTCCCTCCACCTTACATAGATGCATAAAATTCGAGTATGAGGGGAAGTCCTACACCGTAAAAGCTGACCCTCCCCCCTTCAAAACCTGCAATATGTTATATCACCCTAATGATGTGCTTGTACTAGTCAAGACACCCATTCATCCAACCCAACCATCTATTTCGACCACACCTCAACCATCCACCTCAACCGCACCTACACCTTCAACCAATGAAACCACCGCCGCAAATACCACTTCCTTTCCCGCGGACAACATCCCCACCTCAGATCCCTTAGTAGATGTTTTTCAATGCCTTACGCTGGGGGAGTATCACCTATATAACGTTAGCACTTTCCATACCCCACAGGAGTATGGATAGTTACATGCGCATCCTACCTACGACCGTCGTGTGGGGGAAGTAATCTCCTACAGACCACCTAATCGCACACCAACCTAACGTATGGGGGTGTCGACGCATCCTCCTATCACCCCCGAACCTCCCCTTGGTGTGGTTCCCTTCCAATCTGATTTTCAATATCTAACTAATCATCGCTTTCGCCCTCACCTTCTCGACGACGCGTGCTTGGAAGGTTTTTGGTTTTGGTCTTTATGAACAAGGCCGACATACAATCATTCCCGTGACTACACGCAAACACAAAGATCATCGGTCTTGGATTTCTCAAACACTTACACCAAAGAAACCTCATATCCATTGTATCCAGAAGACGATGACGTCACCCTTCCGAACCATCATCACCCATTTTGCCATCACCCACAGAGTCGATAGACTCGAATCTATCCCTCCTAACTTTTTTTTTTTTTTCATAAACGCTATCTTCCCGGGTCCTCTCACTTATCAACGTGATAATGAAGACCCATCTTCTCTTCCCTTCTGTATCCAGACATGATCGAAGAGGACTCACCTTCAATTAATGTTGTTGAGTGCCAAGATGACGACTCCATCCTCACTTACCTGGGTGCGGACGACTCTTATATTCAACGCGCCTTACCATCTGAAACTCAAACCATGTTGAATGAGTCGACTATAGAAATCAACATCCACACAGAGGATGATCTCACATTGTGAAGATCGACAATCTCTTAACGCATCGTAACAAACGCCTTCACTACCTTCCTACGTGCCCGCAACCAAGCTTTCGCTTGGTCCTACGCTGACATGCCAGGAATTGATCCTGACATTGTTGTCCATAACATTACCCTAAAACCCGATTCCAAACCAGCTTAAATAGAAACTAAGAAAATGCATCCACGCATTGCCCTCTTGGTCAAAGAAGAGCTTCAACGACTCCTTTTCGTTTCCTTCATCTTACCTATGACTATCCTCAATGGATTTCTAACATCGTACTATTACTAAAGCAAACGGGGACTTTGATATGTACGGATTTCCGGGACCTTAACCTCGCTTGCCCAAAGGATGACTTCCCCTACCAAGTATTGATCAACTTGTTGATCTCACCGCATGGGCCATGAGATGCTTTTCTCATGGATGGCTTCTCAGATATAATCAAATTTTGTAGCCCCGCCGATCAACATAAAACCGCCTTCATAACTCCTCGGGGAACCTTTCGCTATCGTGTCATGCCATTTGGCCTTAAGAATGCTGGTGCGACCTATCGGGCTATGACTTACATTTTTCATGACATTATGCACACTATCCTCGAGGATTATGTCGATGATCTTCTTGGGAAATCTAAACATCGCAGTTGAACATCTCGATGTTTTAACCATTATTTTCGATCACGCCATTTAATATCATTGTGTTCATCTTCAACCAAAGAAATGTGTCTTTCGTGTCCTTTCAGAAAACTCCTTGGTTTTATTGTCTCTTTGTGTGGCATCGAGGTCGATCCAGCTAAAGTCAAAGCTATCCTAGAAATGCCCCCACCTACTAACCTCAAACAATTACGTAGCTTTGTAGGAAAACTCCAATCTATCCCGCATTTCATCTCACAACTCTTGGATCGATGTCAACCTTTCCATCATCTCCTTAAAAAGGACATTGTCTTTCAATGGAGCGAAGAGTGCCACTGTGCCTTTGAGGCTCTTAAAGCCTATCTCTCGCAGCCACCCGTGCTTATCCCACCTCAAGACGATCGCCCTTTCTACCTTTACCTTTCTCGCCACCGACCATGCCGTAGAGCCATGCTCACACATCGTGACTCGAGCATCGAGAACAAGCCATTTATTACATAAGTCGTACTCTTGTGGATTACGAGACTAGGTATACACATGTAGAAAAGTTGTGATTAGCCCTATCATTCGTGGCCACCAAACTCCGACATTACCTCCTGAATCACAAAACTTTTGTCATCACCAACGCGGACCCCATCCATTATATGTACGCCAAACCTCATCTAAACCAACGCATCGCCCGATGGCTTATGCTCCTCGCCGACCTCGACCTTGAATTTGTACACCGTAAATCAATCAAAGGACAAACTATCGCACCAACTCGTGGAAGCCCCTTTACCCGGGGAGCAAGTTTACTAATTTTACTTTCCCGACGAACTCATTGCCACTCTTTCACTCAAGCTGAGGAGTCGTATTCAATGACCCTCTT
Organism: Taxus wallichiana var. yunnanensis; assembly: GCA_018340775.1. NCBI lineage: Eukaryota > Viridiplantae > Streptophyta > Pinopsida > Cupressales > Taxaceae > Taxus > Taxus wallichiana. Next base: position 436,600,888 of record CM031234.1, on the reverse strand, counting down.
CTTCGATGGATCCAAATGCTAGCACAGTGGAGGGGCCGGCGTTGTTCTCATTCCTCTGGACGCTGAACCTATGCCTCTTTCATTCCGCTCGATTTCCCCTGCACTAATAATACAGCGGAATACGAGGCCCTTGTTTTGGGTCTCAAAGTGTGTGTTACACTTAGGTGTAAAATCTATTAACATTTTTCGTGACTCTCAATTGGTAGTCAATCAAGTTATGGGCATCTACCAATGTAAAAATGAGGAACTTCAAAAGTACAAACATTACGTGGATTCACTTTTGACCTTATTTACTCATTATTCTATCCAAACCATTCCCCACTCAACTAATAAATTTATGGATACTATGGCTTGCTTAGCCTCGCAAATTCCTGCCTCACCAACCGACTCTGACATATTTGTCTTGGTCCAACAACTCTTTGCCCCATCTTACTCAGCCCCGGATGTTTGTATGATAAATAATGTGTCTACTAATTCGCAGGATACCTGGTATCACCAACTTCACGACTACCTTACAACCTCTGTTCTCCCACCTGACCTTACTAGTAATGGAAAACGTGCTTTTCTTAAAAGTGTTTCTCGTTATGTCGTCATGGGGGGACTCCTCTTTAAACGTGGCTTTGATGGCATCCTCCTTCGATGTCTAACCGGCGCGGAGGTTACCTATACCATCCAACAAGTCCATGATGGTATTTGTGGTGGACATTTTAGTGGCCTTGCCATGGCCAAACGGATCCTTCGCCTAGGCTATTATTGGCCTACTTAATAACGATCGCTATGAATATGTTAAGTGTTGTGTTATGTGTCAACAACATGCCAACCTTCAACATACTCCTAGCCATCCGCTACAGGTCGCACGAGATCTTTGGCCTTTCTCACAATGGGGTTTAGACCTTATTGGTGAGATTCACCCACCCTCTTCACAACGTCACCATTGGATAATCACAAAGAATCGAATATTACACTAAATGGGTGGAGGCCATTCCACTCATTTCAACCAAAAAGAAAAAATTGTAGAGTTCATCAACCATCACATTATCTCTGCATTTTGGTGTTCCTCATCGCCCGATAATGATAATGGAAAATCTTTCAAAAATAAGTTGCTACAAGACCTTTGTGACAACTTTGGTATCAAACTTAGCTTCTCATCACCTTACTATCCACAAGCAAATGGTCGCCGAATCTTCTAACAAAACCCCGACCAAAATTCTCATGAAAGTCGTTAACGATTCTCGGGAAAAATTGGCCTCGATCACATCCCCTTTGCCCTTTGGGCTTATCGTACTCAAAGATTCGTACTCTCCACTAATGCCACCCCATTTTTTTTGGTATATGGTACCGAGGTGTCTTGCCTCTCGAAATACAAATACCCTCCCTAAGAATATCTCTTCAGATATTCTCACCAATGATGATTTCGCCAAGAGCGGTTAGCCCAATTGGAGCTTCGACGAGCGTCGCCTTACAACTCTTGACCACCTTCAAATCTATCAAAAGCGCATCAAGCGTGCTTATGATAAGTGACTTCATGAGCATACCTTTAAGGTTGGTGATCTTGTCCTCAAAGAGAATCAACATGTAACCAAACTCGAAAAGAGCAAACGTGGAAAATTTGCTCCAAATTCGATTGGGCCTTACATTATCACTCACACTTACGGATCGTGCACTTATCATTTAGCTTCGCTTAATGGTAAACCCGAGCTCGAACCCCTTAATGCCTTGCATCTTCGACCATTCTACTATTGAATTTAGTGTTATATCACTTCTTATCTACCTTGCGCTCATCCCTTGAGCTCATTTACCACCTCATACACTTTGTTTCATACATCTCAAAATAGAATCAAGCACACATGGTTTGGTCATCACCTCCTCTTAAAGATGCCTTCCCTTTTAGTCGGGTCCATGACTTAAAAGTATCAAAATAACACGTTCTCAATTATACGCTTATGGGATATTCTTGAGTCAAACTTTCTACAAAACTAGATGCTTCATGCCAAATGGACATCTAGACCTCTAAGTTATACATAGACCGCTCCTCGAAGGACAACTATGTGCAAAACCACTTCTACTATTATAAATAGATCGCTCCTCGAAGGACACTATACACAAAAACCACATCTCGCTATTATAAATAGATCGCTCCTCAAGGACAGCTATACAAAGTCGCCTTTATCGAAGCTTCTCGCATTGATCAGCCTTCAACTTGAAGACCTCAAGAACAACAAAATACATATCCCATGTAGACTTCCCGCATCGATCGCCTATATCCGTAAAAGTAAAAAGTATTCCAAAGCACTTTTGAGTCATGGACTTGTCTATTTAGGTTTGGTTCTCTTTCGCTCGTAATAATCACCTTATAACAAGTTCTCTCGCACCCCAACTATATCAACCACCTCACCTCACCATTGTCAAAGCAACAAAACTCAAGGGACGTGACGTATATCCGATATATTGTGATTATACAACTCTTTTCACCTATCGACTTCTCACCTATGCAAGGCACCTAGGGATTCAAGCTCATCCTACGTTAATATGTGGTTTGTTTAGCTCTTCTCAACTACGGACACTTTTTGCCTCTTTTACTCAAATTTAGGATTATGTGTTGACCTTAATCAGGACACGGTTCCCTACTACTTGGGTAAGCTAACTTTCGCTTCACCTATACCTACACCAACATCGCCAATTCCTTACCAACACCAACAACATTACCCTACCAATATCAATATTTTTACCAACCAACAAATTACCTAACCACAACCAAATTACTTGAATTCACCTCTCCCTGGTCCTAAGGGAGAACTACATCGGTCTGAGGCCCCTCCTTGCTTTGAGCAATGGGCTATGTAGGCAGCACTTAGGAGACATGGGGTCTCCCAAGGTTAGCTCGACCATCCCCTACCATAACCTATCATGTGTGGTAAATATAAATCTTTTTGTGTATTTCTATTTGATCACATTCATCTTTATCCTTTTTTAAAAACAAAACATTCAAAACACAACCATTCTTATTATTATCATAACTCAAATCAACATACATATTTAGTTTTATTTAGATGTTAAACAAATACATCTTCTCTATCATCGATGTGTAGGTTGGCGTCCTTATTTATTCTTATACCCCTATGAAATTCACTTAGACCCTTGCGCCTCATCCCGAATCAGGTGGTGATCATGATCGTCGACGCCACTCATCCGGCCTCTCCATCCTCAAAGGTGCCACGCTATTGGTTCCTCCCACCGATCCACCAACATCTCCCGTAACATATGAATACGCCCTTTCGCGTGGAGGAATCTTGCCTCTAGTCTCTCCACTCATAATCGTGAAACCTCTAACAATCTCGTTGTCTCATTCACTCGTGTTTAAAGCCGGTGAACCAAATCCTCGCAGGTCTCTCTCCGCTGTAATCACAGCTATGTCGACGACGATCAGCCCTCTCACGTACACCTCGCAGCTCTGCTACCCACCATAATCTATAAGCCTCTATCGCTCCCGCATCCATTACCCTGCGATCGGCTGCTATCTCTTCTGGCCCTTCTGGAGGTGTCGGCCGGGGAGGTGAGAATGATGCCTCGGCATCGATCCTCATGTATGGTCTATAAGCCATGGGTATATCCTGAACAAATCCAAATTGTCGCCGCACACGATCTAGAGGAATCCTCTCGTACTCACCTGGCCTGTGCCCCGCGATCCACCTTAATCGCTCTACACCCCTCAAATCCTCTAGCTATGTTCTCTGTCACCATATAGTTCCCGTAAGGCCTCCAACGGATATCCGCAATCATCACCATCTCCCATACCTACCTATAATACTGATGTCATCTATCACGGCCTGGGATCTCGCCTCTTGTTCTATCTGGACCCATCGTCTGAATCCCAACCTCTACACTCCTGTCTCTCTTTCCTGGATTGGTCGGCCTATTGGTCACACACACACAATGTGCTCATAGGCCCAACAATGTAATAAGTATGCACAATCCAGTGTCATCCTGTGATTTCACCTGCAGGCCCATAAACCCCTGTATAGCTTCACCAGATATGCGGGTGCCCATGTGAAAGTCACGCTCCTTTCTATCATTTCCCAAATAATACACATCAATGCTTTTGGAAATCTTCCCCCATCCACCCTCGGTAATGCATAATACCCCACCGCTATCATTAATACCACTGCCAACCTTGTTTCCTAGGGGTGTTGCATACATTGTACCATAAGTGAATGTCAAACCTCGCTGTGTCAAATCTCGTGTGCAGCTGAACCAAATATCTGTTATCGCTCCTCGCGCCGCGCTAGGCCCCGCCTGATACACTAGTCTTCCTGTAATTGGGAGCCTCAAAATTCTAAACACATCTTCCAACGCCACCGCTATCATCTCCCCCGTGGCGATAAAGGTATTCTTTTTCCGGATTCCACCTCTCAATCAACACCTACAACATAGCATTATTACGTGCGATTCGTGAATAATAGTGGATTCCACTTAACCCCACACGGTTTATCAATGCCCATTCAGTTGGTGTTACATCCGCTCGGACTCCTGACAACAAAGCTGGCACACTATCATTCATCCTCAACCCAGCCTCCGCTCTATATACATCAAATCAACAAACAAACCATTCAATAAATCAAATCCCCAAGTGTTTTTTCTCACATTCTCGAATTTCATACAAGAATCGATATCGTTATGATAACCGACTGCTACCTAACCGATACCGGTTATCTCTAAACGATACCGGTCACTGTCAAACATATACAGCCTGCTTAAAAACATCCCCTATGATAATTATTTTGCTTGTTTACTCCTCTCTGCACCTACAAACATACGTGAAACCCCCGCTTACCTACCCCATAACACTCACCCCATCCCAAACCCTTACCTATCACCTTTTCTTTCTCATCTCTATCCACTTACCTTCTCTCATCCTATTCATAAAACATGCAAGAATTAAATTACAACCAAACAAGTTTACCTCTTGGGACACAAAGCAGCCTTGAGGTGGAACCCGTCTTCTCTCTCGCTCTCGCCACCGGATGCTTCTCCTTGTTCAGCCATGTTCACCACCCTCTTCAATATAACTTGCCTTTCTGCCTTCTTAATCTCATCCCACAATCACTTTACCTATCTCTTTCTTCCTTATCACTCAATTCTCCCATGCAATTACCTCGTATCACCTTGTCAAACAATACGCATTCTCGTATTTAACTTATTGCATGCCTCTAAAAATAAGAACTCAAGTTGTCTCCCAAGATTTTCTATTTTTAGAAAAGCTTTTTTAGCATAACCAATATTGGTTACCTAACCGATATTAGTCATATATCTACCGGCATCGGTTAGCTAACCGATATCGGTCATATGTCTCCCTTTGCTTAAACCTAGGCCTTTTCTTCATTTTTTGCAAATTTTTGGTGGCGCCCGCATCTCTTTTTCCTACATAACGACATCATTATCAATATTTGTCATCAAAATCCCATCAACACATATACATATCATCACAATTTCATCAACATCATCTATCTACATTAAATTTCAAAAACCATCGACAAAACACATAAGACATTTTTTTACACACCATGTGGATCAAAATCATCATCTATATATATCAATGTCAAAATATACAACTTGCCCTACATGGGGGCCTCTGTGATCTAAAAATAATACAAAGTTGGCACGTAGGCCGCTATCCCTATCAAAATCTTGACTCGGCTCGCAGGCCGGTCTCTCATGTCAAAAATATACTCGGCTCGCAGGTCGGTATCAACTATACAACATGTACTCACTCGTAGGCCGGTATATACAACAAAAATGAATAAATAAATAACTCATATGTGGGAACACAGCCTCTATATACATATCCGGTTCGCAGACCGGGTGTCTATATCCAATATCAAAAACCCATCACCACTCCCTGGGATGTCTCAACTCTCTCCACCACCCTCGGCCTGTCTCCCGCTGGTCCCTATGCTGGCTCTCACCTCCTCCCCGTAATGCACTCCACCGGCCGTGGTTGCGCCTCCCTGGGATCTCTAGCTCTAGGTTGTCTCGGATCTGTGTGCCGCATATGGTCGATAGTCAGCCCCTGCACTACTGAGGACATCCCCGATAATATCGGGCCTCCGCTCTCACCTCCATATAGCGGGCCCGTGCCACCATGGTCTGCCGGGGCTGGTCCCTCGACTCCTAAAAGTAGTGGCTCTCTATCTTCGCGGTACACCTTTGCCTCGTGGGGTGCCTATACGGTGCTCGTGCTCGTGGCAAAGGCTCGTGGCAGACGGTGCCTACGGCCGTGCTCGAGCCTATGTCTGGGCTAATTACTACCCTCGTAGCACCCAATCAGTGCTCTGGCAAAGCAATAAGCTACCCCGTAATAACCGCACTCCTGTCCTAAGAGCGGGTCCTCTCCACTATAACAGCCCGCCAAATATGGGCGCAGGTTGTGCTCTCCGGCTGCTCTCTCCCGCCCACAAAACCAAAAAGGCCCCCGTCACTCTAGCATCATCCACTATATCGTCGCCGGGCCGGTCTCTCTCGCTACCTACTGGGTCAACTGCTGCGGTGTAGGTAGTGGGGCTCTACATCATCCCTCCAAGATCGTGGGAAGGGAGGTGGCTCATCCTGCCGCAAGCCCAACTGCCGCCGCACCTCTCTAGGGGTATCTCGCTCATACTTCCTGTGCCTCCGTCCGGCCTATCCAAAACTATACCGGATCCGGGCCGCATCCGTGCTCGGCTCCTCCTCGGGGCTAATGGCCTCTATAGGGCCTCCATATAATGTCCATCGCATTCAAGCCCTCCAACATATGACGGTAGTAGGCCACATCCCGCCCCGCGAGCACCACTCGTGGTTGGCCCACGACCCCAACCACCTCTCAAATCCATATCTATATACAATCTATGGCCCTATCTATTGGGGCAGCCCTACCGGGTCGTATACGATGATGTACTTCAGATGCCTAGCAAAGCAGTAACAAAAATGTCGAGAAAATACCGAATCGCCTCATACGGCGATAACCCCACAACTCTCTCAGATAGCCGCACTGTATACACCGTGCCTGTGCATAGCATGTATGCTCCTCTACCATCTCGTGCAAAAATCCCATCAAATCCCGTGGGAAGCGGTCTCCCTCGAGTCCTGGGAGGGTGAAGCGTGTGATACCTATCTGTGTGCATGTATAATTTGCTTAATGCTAAATCAAATGAAGCAAGAACTACCACCTAAAATAGTTCTACAATTTAGCTAAAACAAAGCATAAACACCATCATGATAAGAATTAAACAAGGGTTAGATGCTAGCATTCATCAATACAAACTTTGAAACTAACAATGCTAAATATCTAAACTCCTCTATTCTCTAACAACAAATAAATAAATGGACCTAAGTAAGCTCCATGGCTATCAAAATAGTTGTCCTTAATGCTCCAAGAACCTAGGATGGGGCTAATCAAAGTTGGGCTACAAGACTCTTTTCGACACCTCCCATATGACCCAAGCACTTTAAGAAAGAGGCTTAACTCTTCAAGATGATGAAATCTCAAAAGGGCAAGGTGCAAGCTCTTAGTCTCTTTGCTATATGCTTTGATTTACTCTCTTAGAAAGTTTAGGTGTAAGTTTATATAGCCCAAAGGATAAAGGATTCAACACATTCTCATGAATGTGGGATAAAGGTAAAACATGATTAGGAATGGATAAGGTTGCTTTATTAAAGGTAACCTTACTTTAGAAGGGTTTAATACATGTTTAGCAAGTCATGGGAGTTGGGGGTATTTTAATTAATCAAAGGTGATTAATTAATAGGTAGGTGTAAGCTTATAGAAGCCAATTAGAGGAATATTAGTGTGATTTAGGCTATTATAAGGGGATTAAATCAATTAAATATTGATTTATTGGTTAAATGGAAGGGAAAGCTAATTAATTAATAATAATTAATTAGTCTAGGTAGAAGGGGTGATTTATTAACGGAAGGTCATTAATTAGGGTATTTGTTGGATAAGCAACTTAATTAATTAGCTTAGTGTAATTAATTAATGATGATATGAGGGAAAATGAGTGTCTTTGACGATATGTCGTTGATTTGCGAGAAAGGGGATAATTAACACAATTTAAGTATTTAAATTGCTTGGGCGTAATTATAGGTGTCTACATTTGCCCTCTTTGGGGTGGCATAAGTGATGCCACTTCAAAGATAGTAGACAAAAGAGATTTTGAAGAGATGGAAGAAAAATTAGTAGGAGGGAGAGATGCCCCCTCGAGTGTCAATGGGGTGATAGAAGAACTCGATTGACGATCGAAAAAGGTGAGAAGTAGGCAGAAGAATGGGGACGAGGTAGGATGCCCCAAGGAGAGGGAGAATTAGGGGTGAAAGGGAAGTGGTGTAGAAGAAATATGGATGAGGGGAGAGAAGAGCTTAACCTCTAGCCGCTTATTTGTTTGGAACAAATTTGATGTCATCATATTGCCATAGAACTACATCATCGGTCCTTATGAAAATATAAGCATACGACAAAGGTAGAATGACATGAAAAGCCATAATATGAACAATTGTCCATTGCTGAAAATACCAACTCCACGCAACATACAATAATGTAATGCAATACGAGAAGGAAACAAGCTCATATAACAGGGAAAACAAGTACAAACGCACATATCTAACCCAACAACGGTCAAGACAGTTGTACAAATGGTTTGTTATCAGTGCTGAAGAGATCCACAAGTTTGTGATTGACGACAAGGGTTAAAAATGATTCCCAAGCAAGGATACATGCAAGGGGAAATGAAAATGGACACGGGGTCCATGAAAAGTATTTCAGGCGCAATCTAAACAAAGACTAGGCAACCAAAAGTGCCCCCAGTACATAAAGCAAAGCTAGCTTTTGTGAATGGTTATGAATCCAAGTGATCCGCAAGTCGTATTAATCTGGGAAGATGTGAGACAAACCAACAGGATATGGAGAAAATACCATGCGCAAGACACAAGTTTCATTGTAAGAAGCAAGTTACCATTTTGTAGGGTGTTTTACTTTTTAGGAATTTTTGAAAAATTTTGCCTTGTTTTTAGCTTTTATATATATATATATATATATATATATATATATATATATATATTGTTTTTGTTGTTTTCTCGAAACAATGTTCTATTGTTTTTCTGTTGTCTGAAACAATTTTCTATTGTTTTTGTGTTTGGTGAAACAATTTTCTATTGTTTTTATGTTTTCTCAAAACAATGTTCTATTGTTTTTGTGTTTTGTGAAACAATTTTCTATTGTTTTTGTGTTTTGTGAAACAATTTTCTATTGTTTTTGTGTTTTTTGAAACAATTTTCTATTGTTTTTGTGTTTTTCTCGAAATAATGTTCTATTGTTTTTGTGTTGTCTGAAACAATTTTCTATTGGTTTTGTGTTTGGTGAAACAATTTTCTATTGTTTTTATGTTTTGTGAAACAATTTTCTATTGTTTTTGTGTTTTGTGAAACAATTTTCAATTGTTTTTGTGTTTTTAACAGTTTTCCAAAGCTATGTACAGGTAACCAAGAAAGCATGGATGCCCCCAGCGTTAGGTGGGGAATATACAAGGGTCGAAGCCACGCACTTATGAACAAGAAGGTGAAGTCGTTGAGTATCTCTCCCAGCGTAAGATGGGAAATAACAAAAGACCACGTCCCTTACAGATGAATAGAAGAAGGCAAAGCCGGATCAAGGCTGGACTAGATGGTGTGCACAAGGAAACTCGAAGGTAGAACCAGGTCCAAGACAAAGACAACTACCCTTCTAATACAGAATGCTTGTGAACAACGAATCCTCCCGAGGCGCCGAAACCGGTTTTCACCAAGGACTTGTCCAACGTGCCACAATTGCATGGTTTTCACTAGTGACGACCTTTTTCTTTTTTATGTTTTTGATTTTTTTATTTATTTTTTTGATGTTTTTTTTTTTTTTGGTGATTTTTATGACTTCTTGTGCCATGTTTAGGCATAAAACCTCTTAAGATGCATGGAATTCATGGGCTCCCGGAGCTCATCACCATTGGGGTGACCCAACTTGTATGCCCCTGTGCCATACTTGGCAACTATGACATAGGGTCCTAACCAGTGTGGTTCGAACTTCCCTTTCTTTTCTAGCTCGCTCTAGTGTTGAACTAGTTCTCCTTCATAACTAAATCACCCACCTCAAACTGGTGAGGGATGATTCTCTTGTTGTAGTTGCGGGAGATTCTATGTTGATATACTTTCAGGTGATTAAGAGCACGAATGCACCTCTCATCTAGGAGCTCTAACTCAGCCAATCTTGCCACTCGGTAATCTTCATCCTTATCCAAATAGTCCCGAAGAGAAATTCGCAGGGATGGGAGTTCAATCTCTAAAGGGATGATAGATTCTGTCCCAAACACGAGGGAATATGGCGTCGCACCCATAGGAGTGTGAATTGATGTTCGGTAGGCCTGCAGGGTCGGGTGGATTTCAGGTGCTGGCCGACCGGGCTTTTGCTAACCATCTTCTCCATTATCCTTACCAAAGTCTTGTTTGTTGCCTCAGCTTGTCCATTACCCTGAGGGTAATATGGTGTGGACCATTTCAATCTGATTTGGAACCGTTGGCAAAGACCTTTCACAATTTTGTTCTTAAATGACTTCCCATTATCTGTGACAATGGTCATAGGATACCATATCGGAAAATAATGTGATTCATGATGAATTTAGAAACAGCAGAAGGCATAGCCTCCACCCATTTTGTAAAGTATTTTGTAGCATGTGATGATATGTGTATGACCATCGATGAGGTAGGAGTAAGCTTCCTATTAGATCAAGTCCCCACTTAGAGAATGGCCACTGGGTAGTGATTGGTTGCAATGGTTCGCGATGGAGCATGGATGAAATTTCCATACTTTTGGCATAACACACATTTTCTAACATAATTACAACAATCGGGCCTCATGGTGGGCCAATAGTAACCTACTCTTAACAGCTTTCTTAGCCAAGACCATTCCGTTTGTATGTGCTCGCATACTCCTTCGTGTACTTCTTTAATTGCCTCGGATTGACTCTAAGCACATCCGCATTAACGTAACAAATTCCCATCGTAGGCACAACGATAAAGTGTACCTCCTAACAGGTGTAATCGGCTATCTCTGGCGAATTAGGCTCGCTTCGTGAGCGGGAGATTTCGGGAGGGAATGTATTGTCCTTAAGATAGGTGAAAATGGGTTCATACCATGGTGAATGGGGACCAACAACCTCACAAGCCAAGCAAGATTCTAGCATGTCATACGCGGGTCAAGCGAGATTTTCTACGAGGAATGGCATATCATGTTCCCCGGCGGAATACGAAGCATAGATCCCATGTTGCCATAACATCTCGCCGATCTATTTCGCTCTTTGGATTTGCTCAAAGGTAATGCACACAAAATACTCCTTCGAGTTTCCACCAACTTCTTATAAGGTATGAGCTTGTCATCCTTAACTTTATACTCATCATTAACCTGTTTGATGATTAGTCGTGAATCACCTACAACCTTAACATGTTGAATATTCCACTTGATGGCTAGCTTCATCTCAGTAATGAGTGCTTCTGTTTCACTCGGAAATGCTTCGCTCCTTTTAGAAATGTATAAGGTTAGGGTTAGGAGGAATACCCGTAGAATGTCGAGATGATGTGCGCGTATCATAGAGAAAGATCAAAGTTGATCATGGAGAACTCCTTTTGTCTCGGGAAGGACTACCTCGCAAATAAGAACACAAGACCACAAGATTTGATTAAACAATAAATGAGGAAACGCCTTGGGCCTGTGAAATGTAAAACTTTCTTTCGAAGGTGGTCAGTTTCCCTGCTAACGTGAATTAACACAAAAGACTGTAAAATATCAATTAAATTGCTTGGCTGAACTGGGTAGGGGAAAGGCTGTTTTTCCTGGTTTTTGATCAAAGGAACCGATGCCGGTTACCTATAACCGATGCCGGTTATTGATAACCGATACCGGTGGGTTCTAGGATCTTCTGGGCTGGTTGTGGTGTTTGTAATGGCTGGTTTTTGGATAGTATTAGGAAATGGGATGGTTAGAAGCAAAAGAATGACAGTTAGAGGCAATGGTACGTTGGATAATGGATTCGTAAATGGATTTGGGAGGACTCAGTAATTCCAAAAGCATAAGAAATGTTATGATGGAGGACATGCAAGATGTAACTTATGGTTTTTACGAAGGTGCAAGTTGATCTCCTTCATTGTAAACACGCTCTAGTATTTTCACTGCTCTCGCTTGGTCAAGTGAAGATCTGACTGCTCCTCGCCGCAATGCTCTCGCTGATCCGTAAATCCTTCGACCGATCTCCAAATGAAATTCCGATCCGTTGTTTTGGCTTGGGGGAGCCCATTTACAGGGAACCGATGGCGGTTGCGAACCGACGGCGCCGAGTAGAAACAAAGCATCGGTTAGGAAAAAGTAGGCTATTTTTAGTAAAATAGCCCACCTTCCCCGCTTTTCTCCCGAGGATGGGCCGGGCTTGGTCAAGTGGCTAGAAGGTCGGCTTTGGGTGGAAGTAAGGAGGCATTAGTTATGGATGTGAGTCTAGACCAAGTCATGGGTCCTAATTAGGTTAGTTTTGGGTTAGGGCTAGGTCATGGTGAGGTGGCCAAGTGAGGTGGCGGGTAAGGCGATGTGGATTTATCAATTATGAGGTAATTAATAAATAATTGTGTAAGGTTTAGGTAATGAGGTTAGTTGTGAAATGGAATGCGGGTCACAAGGGGTCGTAAGACACGAATTTGGTGTCTACATTAGCCCCTTATTGTCCCGTAGCTTGTTTTGTTAAAAGTCGCGCGTAACAATAATATGAAGTGGTTTCTCATGTTAAGGATATAGGTAATCCCCTCAAATCTATCACCGATGGAGTGAACGGGAAATCGTGGATAGGGTTGATAAAGGGTACATGTCAGTAGAGAGGATGGTAAGGTGGTAGGGAAGGTCCAAGAAGCGACGCATGTATGTTGAAATGCAACAAGACGACTAGGTATATGATTTGACGAGCAAACCAAAGATGTATAGGCAAAGGTCGATAGTTTATCCAAACAAGGGTGATATAATCCTCGTATCCAAGGCATAGGAAGTAGCTCCGTGGTATATAATGTAAGGTACAGGAACGTTTAGGCATGTTCGGCAAGCACCAAAATGGTTGGTTTGGTTGAGATAAACATCACGGTCTCAGGTCTAGGCAAAGTTGGTCGACGATCAAGTCAAGGACCCTAATCGTGCTAAAACACGAACAGTGAGCTCGATCAACACAAGGTACATGATGGATGGATAAAATAAAACGTTGATGTGGGTATGGTATGGAAGTGATACGGCCTTGGGTCGGGCCAAGTTGTTGGGTCATGGGTGGCTCAAAGGCACGACCATAACCAGTAGAGTGAGGCCTGGGTCGGGCCAAATTGGTAGGCGAGGCCTGGGTCGGGCCAAATAAGTAGGCCGAGGCCCTGGGTCGGGCCAAATGGTTAGGGCGAGGCCTGGGTCGGGCCAAACAGGTAGGCGAGGCCTGGGTCGGGCCAATTGGTAGGCCGAGGCCTGGGTCGGGCCAACAGGTAGGGCAAGGCCTCGGGCGGGCCCATTGGTAGGTGAGGCCTTGGGTCGGGCCAGGCCGAGGCCAATGGTAGGTCGAGGCCTGGTCGGGCCAACAGGTAGGGCGAGGCCGAGGCCTGGGTCGAGGCACAAATAGGCCGAGGCCTGGTCGGTAGGCCGAGGCCTCGGGTCGGGCCAAATAGGTAGGGCGAGGCCTGGTCGGGCCAATTGGTAGGCCGAGGCCTTAGGTCGGCTGCCTGACCAAAGTGAACAAATGTTGTGCAGCAAAGGTGGACAGAGGCGATATTGGTGAAAAAGAGGCAAGGAGTAAAGAACGGCAAAGAATGGGGTGAAAGTTGGGTATCAAACCGATGTCGATTCCGCATGACCGATATCGGTTAAGGGACCGATACCGGTTTCTTAGGGCAAAAAAAGAAACCGACATCGGTTAAGGTCGAAAACCTATAAAAAGAAAAAATACGGCCTGTCATTGTCACTTTTGTTATTTGCAATCCAAATTGACTTGTCTGACGTGGAGAGTTTATTTGGAGGGGTATTGAGTGAGGTGGAGCTATTTGATTGGCGGAGAGAGTTGATAGTGGGCCCGAATAGTTGAGGAGGCAAGCAGTGATCGCCGAGGACCCAAAGCAGATCGACTGGAGCCATGCACGCGCAGCAGAGGAGCTGGAGGAGCCGGGACCACTGACCGCCACCACCCATCCCACCACGACGACGTGTCGTCGTACATTCGGTAGGTTCTAAACTCGTTATTTTATGCATTTGGTGTATTAAGTGAGGTTGGGGGTTTGGGTAGGAATTTAGTTGTTTTAGGAAATGAGGAGTAAAATAGACGTAATTTGAAAAAGAGAGAGGGTAGATAGGTAAGATAGGGTAAGGCGGCCAGTGTGTAAAATTGGGGGTGTTTGGGTGGGGAGATGGGTAAAAATAGGTGAAAATGGTTTTGGGGGCCGCGCGGGGTTCGGCCTGGGCAGAGACAAAGTGACCGATGTCACAACAGCGACCGGCATCGGTCGTAAAAGCATAGGGTGAGGTTGAATTGGGGGCCACGGCATCGGCCTCGATCGCGACGTATGGGGAAGGTTGAGGTGGAGTTGGGATGGGATTGGGTGTTTGGGTTTAGGATGGGGTTTAGGGTTTAGGGTTTAAGTTTGAAGGTGGGTTGGGAAGCGTGTTGGGTGTGGGTGGAGTGGGGTTGGGTGTTTGGGTTTGGGATTTAGGCTCAAGGTGGGTTGGGTGGCTTGTGGGGTGGGGTTTAGAGTTTAGGGTTTAGGCTCAAGGTGGGTGGGTGGCGTGTTGGGGTGTGGGTGGAGTGGGGGTTGGGTGTTTGGGTTTGGGATGGGGTTTACGGTTTAGGGTTTAGGTTTGAAAGTGGGTTGGGTGGCATGTGGGGTGGGGTTTAGAGTTTAGGGTTTAGGCTCAAGGTGGGTTGGGTGGCGTGTTGGGGTGGGGTGGAGGGGGTTGGGTGTTTGGGTTTGGGATTTAGGCTCAAGGTGGGTTGGGTGGCTTGTTGGGGTGGGGTTTAGAGTTTAGGGTTTAGGTTTGAAGGTGGGTTGGGTATGTCATGTTCGGGGTGTGGGAGAGTGGGGTTGGGTGTTTAGGTTTGGGATGGGGTTTAGGGTTTAGGGTTTAGGCTCAAGGTGGGTTGGGGCGGTTGGGGGTGGGGTTTAGAGTTTAGGTTTAGGTTTCAAGGTGGGTTGGGTGGCGGTTGGGGTGTGTGGGTGGAGTGGGGTTGGGTGTTTGGGTTTGGGATGGGGTTTAGGGTTTAGGGTTTAGGTTTCAAGGTGGGTTGGGTGGCGTGTTGGGGTGGGGTTTAGAGTTTAGGGTTTAGGCTCAAGGTGGGTGGGTGGCGTGTGGGGTGTGGGTGGAGTGGGGTTGGGTGTTTGGGTTTGGGATGGGGTTTAGGGTCGGTGTGGGGGTGGAGAAGGGTGAGGTGTGGGGTTAGATTTTGGGTGTTACAAAAGGGGGTTTAGATGGTAAAGTAGATGTTATAATAAAGAGTGGGTCTAAGAATGTGGGTTGGTTTTGCCGCAGCACGCGGCCAGCTGACGATGCGTGATAGGATGCCTCCACTATTGAGTCGGATGAGGCCACACATATCTGCGGCGCATTGGGCCATCATGCGCGAGGTGGGACTCGGCGGGGTCCAGAGGTACAGAGCGATAGAGAGAGATCACAGCCTGATGGTCGCCCTCATCGAGAGATGGGATCCGGCGGCCAATGTGTTCCATCTGCCGACCGGGGAGATGACCGTCACATTAGAGGATGTGTATCGCATCCTGCGGCTACCGATCGAGGGAGAGGCCGTTTTCCAGGTAGATTCAGAGACTGCCATGGATAGCATACTGCAGGTTTTTGGGGATGCAGCCGCGCTTCTTACGTATCATAGCGCGAGCATTGGATATGGTGATATGTACCGCGCACACAGACATGAGACACGGTCTTGCCGTGTTGATGATGATAGGATCACTGCTTCGCCTCCCGGATTCGAGGGAGGCCGCTTCCCATGGGCATTGATGGGGTGTCCTGGAGATGGTGGAGGAGACACTGTTTGCATGGGCACCACAGCAGTATCCGGTGCAATTATACAGGAGTTATGGGGCTATCGCTGAGGAGGCGATTTGGTATTTGTTCTACATTTTTGTTACACTGTTGGGCATACGAGCACATCGTATGCATCAGGCCAGTAGGGCTACCCCAGCAGCCAGGGCCACAGGTCGTATACCGATATGGCTTTCAGAGGTGGTCGGGGGTCGGGCCACCACGAGCAAAATTGTTGCAGTCGGGATGTGGTCTATCAAGACACTTGCTAGAGGGCCTTACAAAGAAGAGACATTATATGGAGACCCTACAGAGGTCACCAGCCTGGCAGAGGAGCCCGCAGATAGCCGCGCTTGATCCAGTATACATTCTGGATAGCAGGACGGAGGCCGGGAGAGTACGAGCGATACCCTGCAGAGGGTACGCAGTGCATGGGGCCGCGACAGACGAGCCACCTCCCTTCCCTCAAGACAGAGGGATGATGTAGAGGCCCCACCGCCAGCCGCCACGCCTGGGATCCGTGACCGGGTAGCGGAGAGACCAAGCAGTGAGGTGTGGATGATGCCGGGTGCATGGGAGCATACAGGTATGGTGGGTCAAGGCAGAGAGCAAATGAGGATAGTACCGCCGCGCAGCCTGCACTTGGCATGCAAAGCACTTACAGAGAGAGATCAGCTCGGGGCAGTGCAATATTACAGGACAATGGCTGGTCGCCGTGACAGTGCACGATAGGGTCTTACAGGGCAAAGCTAGCCTAGGCTCGTGCACAGCACAGCAAAGCCGCCACCACCCCACAGAAGACAACCAGTGTGCATTGTGCACAGCAAAATTGCATTTCAAAGAAGAAGACCACCATGGCCCCGTATACCACCACGGCCACAGTGTGTACAGTGTGTGCAAAGACCACCACCAAGACCACACCACAAAAAGTGTGTACAGCTCGGAGGGTATTGGTGTTAGGTGCCAGGGACCAGCCCTAGCCTCCTTCCAAAGGGCGCGAGATCGCTATATATGGAGGTGAGAGCAGAGGCCCGATATTATCGTGGATATTCTTGATAGTACTGAGTCGAGTATCGTGCATATACACATAGAGCGTAGACCTCACATGCCCAGAGATCTCAGGGAGGAGCAGCCACAGCTGGCGTGTCCGTGACAGGCAGGAGGCGAGAGGCACCACAGGGACCAGCGGGGAGAGGTGCCGAGGGCGGTGGGGAGAGCTGATAGATCCCCGACATGGTTTTGTATAGGGACATGGGCACCGGTCTGCGAACCGGTTGTATTGATAGAGGCCTGCGTGCCTACACTTATTCATTGTTTTGATTCATTTATTTATTATATACCGGCCTGCGAGCCGAGTACGGGTTGTATATTTGATACCGGCCTGCGAGCCGAGTATATTTTTGATATGAGAGACCGGCCTGCGAGCCGAGTCGAGATTTTTGGTAGGTATTGCGGCCTGCGTGCCGGCTTTGGTATTGTATGAGATCACAGAGGCCCCGATGTAGGGCACATTGTATTTTTGAAAATTTGTATATATATAGAGACGATGTTTTGATCCACATGCAGTGTTCAAAATGTGTTGAAATATGTGGTTAATGGCTGGTAATAGATAGAATGTGTGATGAGTTTAATTGACATGTTGATAGATGGATGATGCTGATGTTTTTGTTTGTTTGTACGTATATATGAATGTCAGGTTATGTGATGAATTGGTGGTTTTGTGACATTGTGATATATGTAACTGATGAGTTGGATCCAAATGATGTATAGATTGATAGTTTCTTGATATCCGTAGTTGATGGTTTGTGTATTTGTGTAAAATAAATGATATTTAATGAAAATGTAATGTTATATGTGGTGGATGAACAAAATGTGGTAAATTGTGTGGTTTATGCAGAAAAGAGGCGGCGCGATAAAAATTTAGGGTGAGAAATGAAGAAAAGAACGTTGTTGAGAAAAGATAGTGTAATCGATATCGGTTAAGGAACCGATATCGGTATCTAATAGACCGATATGGTTAAGTAACCGATACCGGTTATTTAGGTATGAGCTTTTCTAAAAATAGAAAAGCTAGGTGGCAACTTAAGTTTTAATTTTAGAGCCATGCAAGAGGTTAAATACGTGAACGCGACGCTTTTGGGACGACCGAGACAGTGTATTTGCATGAGAGATTTTGGTGAGAAGGAGAAAAGAGACAAGGAAAGTAAATGTGATCCGAGGTCGGAAGGCGTAAAGACAAAGTTGAAAAGGGTGGTGATCATGGCGTAACGAGGAGAAGCATCCAGCAGCAAGGACATGAGGGAAGACAAGGGGCACCTCTCTAAGTCGCCGTAACCCAAGAGGTATTGTTTTGTTTGTGATTTGACTACTACATGTTTCGTGAATAAGATGGGGGAGAGTAGGTGGGTAGATATGAGAAAGAAAACATGATAACAAGGGTCAGCAGTGAGGTAAGTGTTACAGGTAGGCAATCGGGGTGGGTTCTGTGTATGTTTGTATGTAAAAACGAATAAACGAGCAAATTATTATCGTAGGTGGTTGTTTTTAGGGAAGGTGTATAAAATTGATGAAGGACTGTAGCGGTTAGGGATGACCAGTATGTTAGGGGAGAACGGTATCGGTTATTCAACCGATATCGGTTATGTATAACCGTACATTGCATCGGAGAAATTTTAATGTTTGAAAAAGACCCTAATGGATTGAATGGTTGTTTGTTGTTTTGGTGTACGCAGAGGCAGGTGGTTGAGGATGAATGATAGGTGCCGTCACGTTGTCGCGAATCCGAAAGCGGATGTAACACCAAATGAATGGACATTGATAAATCGTTTGGGGTTAAGTGGAACTGCGTTATTATTCGAATCGCACGTAACCATGGTATGTTACAAAGGCTGATTGAGAGATGGAATCCCGAGACAAATACCTTCTATCCGCCAACAGTGAAATGACAAGAACTTTGGAAGATGTGTTCCATATTTTGAGACTCCCTATTACAGAGAACCAAGATATCGTGCACTACCTAGCCGGGGCGGGCAGCGATAATGAAGTGTTTGGTCCATATGCACTGGACTTAACACATCGAGGTTTGTCATTCACATATGGGGTAATGTATGCAGACACCCCGAGGAGATAAGGTTAGCAAAGTGATTTTAATGATAACGGTAAAGGGGTATTATGCTACCGAAGGGCGTAAGGGGGAAGATTTCCAAAGGCATGATGGGTGTTATTTGGGAGATGATAGAAAGGAACGTGACTTTTGCATGGGCACCTGCATATTTGGCGGAGCTATACAGGGGTTTATGGGCTTGTAGGCGAAGTCACAGGACAACGTTGGATTGCTCATACTTATTACACTGTTGGGCCTATGAGCACATTGTTTGTGTGCGACCAATAGGCCGATCCATCCAGGCAGGAGAGACCGGAGTACAGAGGTTGGGATTCCGACGATGGGTCCGCAGGCAGTAACAAGAGGCAAGATCTCAAAGCCGCGTGCCGGTGACATTGAGTATTACAGTGTGTATGGGAGAGGTTGACGGTTGCATGATATCTCATTGGAGGTTCCTACGGGAACTATATGGTAACCGAGAACATAGCCTGAGGAGTTGAGAGTGTAGAGCGATTGAGGTGGATCGCGGGGCACAGCCAGTGAATATGAGAGGATTCCTATAGATCGCGTGCGCGCGACAATTTGATTTGTGCAGACATACCACAAAGCTTATAGACCATATATGAGGATCGATGCCGAGGCAAAGATTCTCACCACCCCGGCCAACACCTCCGTAAGGGCCCGAGGAGATAGCCGCGATCGCAGTGTAATGGATGCAGGAATGACAGAGGCCTATAGATTATGGTGGGTAGCAGAATCGCGAGGTGTACGTGAGCGCCCGACATAGCGGTGATTACAGCAGAGAGGGATCATCTCGCAGCTGCTTGGTTCAAAGCACTCCAAACGCAGTGAATGAGACAAGAGGATTGTTAGTGGTCATGAGTCACTGGGCATGAGACTAGAGGTGGAGTTCTCCATGCGAGAGGGCGTATTCATATGTTACAGGAGAGATCGGGCAGATCGCTGGCGGTACCAATAGCCGCGGTACCTTTGAGGATAGAGAGGCCTCGTGGTGAGAGGGTCGACGATCACGATCATCACCTAGGTCGGGATGAGGCGTGAGGGTCTAAATAAATGTTAAAGGTATGAGGATAAATAAGAGTACCGACCGCGTGTCGATGATATAGAAGATGTATTTGTTTAACATCTAAATAAAATGAGATATGTATGTTGCTTTGCGTTATAATAATAAGAATGTTGTCATTTTGACTTTCGGTGTTTTGAAAAAGGATCAAAGAGGAATGTGATTAAATAGAAATACACCAAAATATTTATATTTACCACACATGATAGGTTATGGTAGGGGATGGTCGAGCTAACCTGGGAGACCCCATGTCTCCAAAGTGTCGCTTACATAGCCCATTGCACAAAGCAAGGAAGGGCCTCTCAGATCGATGTAGTTCTCCTTAGGATCTGGTGTGGAGGGTGAATTTAGGCAATTTGGTATGGTTTAGGCAATTTGTCGCTTGGTAAAAATTTGATGTTGGTAGGTAATGTTGTTGGTGCTTTGGTAGGATAATGTTGTTGGTGTAGGTATAGGTAAAGCAAAGGTTAGCATACCCAAGTAGTAGGGAATAGTGTCCTGATTAAGATCAACACACAATTCTAGACGCGAGGCAAAGTGGAAAGAGTGCTCCGTAGGTGAGAAGAGCTAAACAAACCACACAACGTAGAACGAGCTTCAAGCCCTAAATGCCGTGCATGATAGATAGAAGTCCATAGTTGAA
>CM031234.1:436465077-436579871 GCA_018340775.1 Taxus wallichiana var. yunnanensis | reverse complement strand
GGTCTGGTAAGGACATAGGGAAGGTGCGGAGTAACAAGGCGTCATTATGGGCAATCAAATAACAAGCATGTCTAAATGATCACAAGTGTTGTTGAGGATCCTCTTTACTATTAAAACGAGTAAATTTCGGCAACTCCCATTGAGGAGGATATGAATGAAGGGGGACAGAAGGGTGAATGGGCTCCCGACAAACTTGTTCGTATGTCAAGGCGCTACGACTTCCCGAAACCGAAGCCTCCAAATTTTGCATTTTGTCCATCATTTGTTTGATGAAATCAGTGGTTGGATGAGATGATGGTGCACCAGAATAGGGATGTCCCATATAAGGTGTTGAGGTTACTGGATACGTGTATGGGAATGAAAAGGTAGGCGGAGCTTGAGAAGGAAAGCTCGTGTGGATAGGTGGCAGAGAGCAAGTCATGAATGGAGCAGTCTGCAAAAGAGATGAGGTAGGGGCAGTTGGTGGTAACGAAACGTGGGGTCCAAGATTAACAAAAGGAAAGCTAATCGGGGTCGTATGAACCTCTGCAGCTGTCGGATTGGGAGACGGGGCTAGAGATGCAGGAAGCAAGGCGGTATTATCAGGAGGAGTGGGAGCTAAATGAGCAGCTATACTGATAGGCATACCTACAAGGAGCTGACCATCAGGTGTACGGTCAGGGGTATGAGACAAATAGTATTGTACAGCGCTGGAATTAGCATCCAGAAACTTGGCAAAGTCCTTATCTCCCACAGGAATTTTTGGAACCTCACTGGTATCAGTAGGATTCCCCATAGAAGGTGAAGGGGGTGATTCAGGCAAAGAAACAGAGCAAGCGTGTGAAACCATGGCGGCGGCTTGTTTTCGAGTGATAACAACCATGGACAGCAGTTCACGGTAAAGTTTCAATCTATCAAGAACAAAAACAACCCCAGAATGATGAATTTGGCAATTCTTTGCCGGTTTGTCGGTGATGGAGACGAAGAATGTATCGGTTTACTAACGCATTGTCCAGTCACGGGAAAGCGACGTCGGTCCCTTAACCGATGCCGGTGTCAAAAATCTAGGATAAGAAGATACAAAGGGCTGCTAATTTGATTTTTAGCAACGTTGAGTATATTTATCAACTTATTGATCACAAAAGACAGAGTATGACAGAGAAAACAGAACAGCAAACAAGCAAGATGCACACGCAAATCCAGAGATTAACCTTAGGGTTAATTTTAATTATTGTGGGCTTATGCCTTTAGACGTAGAATGATGTCAGAATCCTAAACAAGAGACTTAGGGGAAATGTCAAGTTGTTTTGGCTTATAAGGTTACCTCAATCGGGCGGAGGAATACCGCGGAAAAAGGGGGATGTTTGAGCTGTTGTGTTAATTGTGAAGTGATTCGGTATGTGTTGTGCAGTGAATGTAAGATTAATTTCCTGTCAATACCGTGGATATCACCCCCACGTGTACGACCTGTTACTTAATCTATGTTCACTAGAATTGAAAAACAACAGGCAGGAATGCAATGCATGTGTTTTAAAACCCAAATTGAAAGTGATATTCGATGAAGCAAAAGAGATGACTTTTACTAATGCAAGATGCAAAAACAAAGCAAGTTCTTTTACCAGAATAATAAAATACCTTGTGAATATCTCTAGAAGAAGAAAACAGCAAGTATGCTCCCTATATGAAAGCAAGCAAGAAATAAAGATAAACCCAAAATGGGTCCCCAATGCAAGTCGTGCCAAAATGTTTCACTCGGAAATGCTTCGTTCCTTTTAGAAACAGATAAGGTTAGGGTTAGGAGGAATACCTGTAGAATGTCGAGATGATGTGCGCGTACCGTAGAGAAAGATCAGGTTGACTGCGGAGAACTCCTTTTTGTCTGGGAAGGACTACCTGCAAATAAGAACACAAGACCACAAGATTTGATTAAACAATAAATGAGGAAAGCGCCTTGGGCCGTGAAATGTAAAACTTCCTTTCAAAGGTGGTGAGTTTCCGCTAACGTGAATTAACACAAAAGGCGTAAAATATCAATTAAATTGCTTGCCAATTTGAAGCCCTGGGTAGGGAAAGGCTGCATTTTTCTGGTTTTGATCAAAGGAACGATGCGGTTACCTATAACCGATGCCGATTCTCGATAACCGATACCGGTGGGTTCTAGGATCTTCTGGGCTGGTTGTGGTGTTTGTAATGGCTGGTTTTTGGATAGTATTAGGAAATGGGATGGTTAGAAGCAAAAGAATGACAGTTAGAGGCAATGGTACGTTGGATAATGGATTCAGAAACGGATTTGGGAGGACTGTAATTCCAAAAGCATAAGAAATGTTATGATGGAGGACATGCAAGATGTAACTTACTGGTTTTTACGAAGGTGCAAGTTGATCTCCTTTGCTGTAAACACGTCTAGTATTTTCACTCGTCTCTGCTTGGTCAAGTGAAGATCTGGACTCTCCTCTTCATGATACTCTCTGTTGATCCAGAAATCCTTCGACTGATCTCCAAAATGAAATTCCGATCCGTTGTTTTGGTTTGGGGAGCCCATTTACAGGGAACCGATGGCGGTTGCGTAACCGACGGCGGTCGAGTAGGAACGGAATCGGTTAGGAAAAAGTAGGCTATTTTAGTAAAATAGCCCACCTTCCCTATTTTTCTCCCGAGGGATTCGGATATCGATAGGTTTCTTACGGACAGGAACAATGTTTGATATCCATTCAGAATAATCAATTGGCCTGATGAATCCTGCTGCAAGTAACCTTTCCAACTCTTCTTTAACTAACAAGGCCACTCTTGGGTGCATCTTTCGGAGCTTCTATTTGATAGGCTTAGTGTCTGCGTGCACAACCAAGTTGTGCACGACTAAAGTTGGATCTAAGCCGGGCATGTCTTTGTAAGACCATGCAAACACATCAATAAACTCTCGCAATAACATAGTGAATGTCTTTTGTTCTCGCAGAGAGTGATGCTCCCAATTTTACTATCTTGGGATCTTCTTCGGTACCAATATTGACATCAATGGTTTCTTCAACTAACAATTTTGATAAATCCTCCATACGCGTAGGATCGGGAGGTAGGTTGAGATCTTCATCCAAGGATGTCTCTATGAGATTTTCATCCTTGGCGTGGTCACTTTGTTTGTCCTTTGATTTTCTTATTTGTTTGTCGGATCAGTGCCTCAAAGAGGTTTTCACCGTGTGACTTGGACTTTGATTTTTTCGAGGCTTTTCTTTAGAACTCTTGCCCTCGCTTTTCTTTAAATTTTGCTGACCACGAAGTTCAGCCTCCTCTCGAAGTAGGCACAGGTGTCTAAGTCGATAAAGAAACCCTTCTTGTGATCTCCAATGGGAATTGTATCCCTTATGCCCATGAACTCTGCAATAGCCTCGTCATTCTCGAATAAATCTAGTGGCATGTGACGTTGTTGGTCCCATTCAACAAGGGAAGGGTACACAAGGTCAAGGGTCGGTTTGGTGGGGGTTATGGTCAGGACAGCGTTATTCATGAAAAGGTTCATGGAGGCCAGATCCTCATATTGGCTACAATAGGAATCCGTATCGATTGTCTAGATAATCGGAGCCATCCTCATGCTCTGAACAAGTCGCATCTTGATCGTTGGGGTGTGCTCCATAAGGGCAAATCCCAATGCCATATCTTTCTGTTTTGAAATGTGGAAGAGGGATTGGTTCTCTTTGTCCTTGTTCATTCCTCCCACATCCTAGGCCTTTGTAGCCCATGGAGTACATCATTCTGCTAGATTTTTCATATTTTGGGGTTTGATAACAAGATGGCTGAGTGTCCTCAGGGACCCAAGTAGTAGGTGGATCAAGTAATTTTTCCTCAGCTAACAAGCCTCCAGGTAGGAACGACCCAATAGTATGTTCCTCTCTAGGTCTCCTGAAGCAGTAGTTGGGTCGACCTCTAGTCTTGGGCGACAAGGAGAGGTCAGAAACCAAGAGCGCTTGTTGTACATTATACTCCCCACAGCCATATTCCAGAATTTTCATCTCCCATGAATTAAATGGAGATGTTGAAGTAGATGCCCCATGAGTGCAAGAACGAAGAGAATTTGAATCTACTCGAGATTCCATGGCCTCAGAATGAAGAGGGACAACTATATCTATGGAGGGACATGCATATGTACCCTTTTGTGCAAAGCTATTAAGAGCTCTACAATGAGCAAAGGGCTCTGAGTCTCCTGGTATTGTTACTGTATGTCCCTCATGCTTCAGCTTGATGCATTGATGAAATGTTGATGGCACTGCTTGCATGGCATGGATCCATGGTCGGCCTAGAAGCATATTATATGGAAGTTCCAAGTCTAAGACGTGAAACTTTGTCTGATGGCAAGTGGGGCCCACCTCCATTGGCAGCGTAATGGTGCCTGCTGACTCTCTTTCCGCGTTGTCGTATGCGGTGATAGTGATGATATGGGACTCAAGATCTGCCTCTGTATGTCCCAATTGTTTGACCAACTTAAGCATGCAGATATTCAATCCTGATCCATTGTCCACAAGCACCCGTTTGATTTTCCTGCGGGTGACAACTACCTCAATGTATAAGGGAAGATTATGTGTAGGATTCTCAGTAGGGACCTCCCTATGGTTGAAAGTGAGATGCTCACTTTGGGTGCAATATTTGCCACCACGGCTTGAAGGTATGCGGGATCGACTTCAAAGGCACTCCCGACCCACCGAAGAGTTTGATACAAAATTTCCTTATGCACATTGGATATCTTGAGAAGATCTAAGATCAAGATCTTAGCGGTGTCTTCTCAATTTGTTCTAAAGGTTATATTTACCGGTTTGCGGGGTCAACGAGAGAGGGTTACGGAATCACGAGGCGGGCACGCCTTGTTCTGCCAGCTGTGATCCTTTCCCTTGATCTGGATGGTATTGAAAGCGGTCAAGTAGGGGAGTGAATACATCCAATAAGTGAATCGTAATGATTGTTATCTCTCTTGGTATACAAGTAATTCGTGGCTTTATAGGTTTGGGATGACTCTCCCGATCCGGTTTTTCCTTTTCGACTTATCATGCTTGGGGAATGGTTCCTTATAAATCCCCATTTTCTCGTTAGGTGTTTGCATGTGGCTAGGGTTATCCACCTCTATCTCCCCGTTGTGAATGAGGTCTTGAATATAGTGGCGAAGTCGCAAACATTTGTCTATTTTATGACCTTTAACGTGATGCATTTCGCAGTATTCATGCTCCTTATACCATGAAGGTTTAGGAGTGTTGTCATCAAACGGTTGCATTGTAGGATAGGTCATCATGTGGGCCACATCCAACTGTTTTAGTATGACGGACAATGGTTCATTGAGGGAGGTGAATGTTCGTCACTTTGGTGGTGGTTGAATTGGGCCCTTGGTTAGTTTAAAAGGTTGACTGGTTTGGACCATTTGAACACGTTTGGAATCAGTGATTCCGTCTCCCACCATGTTTTTGTTTTTGTTAAAGATCTTCGGCTTTTCAACGGGTTTGACACTTTGGTTGTCTTTAGATTGGGTTTTGAGGGTGCCTTTGGCAATGAGAGCCTTTTCTATTTGAATCCCTTTCTCGATAACCTCCTCAAAGGTGCGGACACAATGCATTTGGAGGTGGAAAGCTATATCTGGGTTGAGATTAGGGATGAAAATACTGACCAACTGCTTCTCAGGGAAAGTGCAAGGGAAGCGACTAGCTATCCCTCTCCATCATTGGAGGAAGCTGGCGAAGGTCTCATTTGGGCATTGTTTTGTGCCGCACAAGTCTGCCATGGTGACGTCACTCTCTATGTTATATGAGAAATGACGCACGAATCTTTCCACCCAGTCGCCGCGGTGAAAATTGATCCTCATGGCAAGCGCGTAAACCATTCTAATGCTTGACCTCCGAGACTCTTAGGAAAAATTCTGATGAGGTAATTATCACTATAAGACACCTCTTGACATGCCATGTAGAAATCTTTAACATGATCCCTTGGGTCTCCCTTTCCTTTGTATTTGTCGAACTTTGGCATATCAAATTTCTTTGGAAAGGGTTGAAGGGTCATTGTCTTGTCAAAAGGATAGGGGCATAGTTCTTCGTATTGGTATTTCCTAATACTCCCTATATTGCTTTCTTGTATGCTCACAAGCGTTGCTTTCATAGATTGTACTTCTTGTGCGAGCAATTGTTCTTTAGTGGGAGAAACGGGGATGTGTACATGATGATACCCTGTGTCTTCTTCTCCTTGGTTTTCTCGATGGAGTTCGTGGATCCTAAACTTAGGCTTTGACTTTTGAACGTTCTTGTTTGTGTCTTTATGTACTTGGAAAGTAAGCAAAGCTAGTTGTCGGCTTAAGTTACTGAGTTGTTGTTAGATTGTGACTTGGTTTGTGTCTTCTTCTTCTAAAGGTTCCTCCTCTTTGTATTGTGGAGGTTCTTCCCCTGTCTCATGTTCTATCTTGTTTCTTCGTGGCACTTTGATGAGGGGTATTCTATGCCCTACCACTTTATCATTTTCTACATAAGAAGTGGAAGCATGTCCACCTGTTAAAATATCTTCCATATTGATAAGGGGGTGTTCCTCCTTAGTAGTGTCATTTGTTTGTAGTATTGGTTCCTTCTCAATGGGCAATTTGGCCCCTAATTCCATGACCCGTGCCAAAACTCTATCTTTGTTTCTAAGGAGAAACTCATCTAGTAGAGTGGGGTCAAAATCAAAGTCTGCGTGTGGTGATTCTAATTCATTTCCACTATGATCGACCATCTCTTCTGTTTCCTTTTCTGCAGAAAATAGTGGTCCTAGATCATGTCCGATAAATGGGTTTGACCCTTGTCTATTAGAGGTTTCCCAAGCTTGCGCCTGTTGTTCCTCATATGTTTGTTTCTTTAACCCTAGACGCGTCTTAGGAGCCATGTTTTCATGATAAGTTTCACTAAGGTAAGTTGTAGATTTGTTCAAAATTCAATGACTACCCCTAAGTGAAACACAAGATGTACGTGTTAAGAGTAAATTAACAGTGTGAGAATACCAATGTGATAGAATGATAAAGTCACCAATGAAACAATCGTTTGGTATCAAAACTTAATCAAATGAAGTACCTCCTAGATTATGTTTTAAAGTAATTTACGACGCCAGATGATTAACAAGATGTCTCCACTTATGCCAAGTTCAAAGGAATGAACAAAACGTAAGTAAATACATGAAGTTAAATGTGATCTCCCAATCAAGATATACGATGAGCAAGCTCAAGTTTGATTAAGACCTATATCTCAAAAAGTGTCAATTACGATTTGTGAATGACACAACAATATCACTAAGATATGTTAACCCACTTTGCAAGAAAGTGGAGTATTGATATCGAGGTGTTATTGATATAACATGCACAAATGGTAGTTCCTAACACCTTTTGAAATCAAGGTAATAATAAAACTGAACAAAAAAAAGCTCAAAGTATAGCTAGGAATAGTTAAGAATGTGTGCAGTGTAACCATACAATATAGGTATTTATGTCGAGTTTACAAGAAACAAGACGTAAATATCGAAATTGTAATGATACGAGACAAACAAACTAACTCCTCTTATGGAAGTCCGCAGTGATGAACCACGCCTAACTACAATGACGATCTTGATGTGGGTATCAAGATCACAATGGCTACCAAATGACGTGAAAATGCCTCCACTCACTTTAGACGTTTAACTAACCCAGCCGCAAACATGGATGGGCGTAAACGGACATAAAAGTGAGAGAAACAGTCGAATGGAAACACAAAGGTAATCACACCTCTTTTGATCAACAAAGTGTCAAAAGAATATGAAGGAAATAAATCAAGAAAAAATGACAAAAAATGCTAGTCTTACTTCGGCAGAGTTTCGCCTTGCCCTAAGGCAAGTAAAAACTAGGCGAAAGTAATACGTCACACGTTTCTCAAAAAGAAGGTTCACAACTCAACACTGTTTTAAAGTGGTCAAAGTGGGCTCCTGGCCAAAGTATATTCTCCTAGGTGGTTCTCTCGCCCTAGGTGTTACAAAGTTGCCACGAGCGAGTGCGATTTACCCAAAAAGTCGCACTAACTAGTTTGGGAGTATCTCGGCTTTACTTTACCCCCTTCAAGAACAGTAGGCAACTAGTGCGTCTATGTGTACTATCACTAGGGTCGCCACAACGGACAACCTGTAACTCTATCTCACAAAGGAATCACTAGTCAAGTAGGTAGTGCGGAGCACTTCCCGTTTCGTCCACAAGGTTCCCTCTTGCGTGGACTACTTTGGGGTTCCTGGAACCACCCCCATTGTTGTAGCTTAAGGCGTTATGCCAAAGGGGTTATGTTCCAGTTGAGCGGAGAGGGACGTACCCTTTTCCGAAACCTGCAATATAATGTTTTGAATATGTTGTTCTTTTTATCTTGTTTAATTAGGTGTGGTTTTCTTGAACACCTTTTTGCCTTATATAACAACCTTTGTATTAGTAGTTTTTGATTTCATTTTGATTCCTCCTTTCTTTGACAAGCGTTTTTAGGTCTTGCACTCAAGCGTTAGTAGTTCTCCAAGAAAATCACATTATTTAAAAGAGGATTAAGAGTTGCTTTTGATTCTCAAGATCATCCAAGGATGCAAGAGAAGAGCATACACAACAAATAATCCAACTAAAAAGTAAATAAAATCTTTTCAATCAATGAACCATACAAAATTTTTGATAAATGTTCATTCCCTTAAACCAAAAGTGAAAGATGAAGTTTCCAATTTACCAAATGTTATAAAATGAAGACTAAAGTTGCTTTGATTCTCAAGATCACCCTAAGGTGCAAGAGAAGAGCATACAAAAACTTTATCCCAACTATATAGAAATGGAAAACTTCAAATCAAAGGACCGTTGAAAAATGCTTTGTAAAAGGTTCATTCCCTTAAGCAAAATGAATAATTAAATTTCCAAGTTTAATCCCAATGTTAAAAAGATATAGATCAAAGTTGTTTTTTATTCTCAAGATCACCAAAATGTGCAAGAGAAGAGCATACACACACTTTGATCTAAATCGAGTAAGCATGGAAATACAACATTCATCAAAACATTAGACATGTTAGAAAATGACCAGTTTTAAAATAACAGAAAAACTTGTAACTTTTGTAAGTGTAAATCCTGAATTTATATTTTCATTGCATAGTTAACTTCAATACCTTTCCAACGCAAAAAAAGTGGAGTCATTTCGAGGTCGGGAGCAAAATTTATGGCCTTCGGAAGATGGGTTACGCATATGCTCTTATGCTCATGTGTATGCACTTGACATGCACTTAAAAAATGTCAAAAAAAACGTCCCTTAATATGCAAAATGGGAAAAATTTTCCAACCAAGATTCAATTTTGACAACAACCCATCACATTAATATATGAATATAAGACTCAATGCTATCAAACATTAACATACATGCTCAAGAATTTAAGATTTTCAAGAAATTGACAAAACTAGCATGTAGAATGATGAAAAAGTAAGCTCTAAAAATGAAAACATGATGAAATCTTGAAATTTTCTCACCAACATTAAATTTTGACAGCAACCCACCACATTAATATGTAAATAGAAGACTCAGCACTATCAAACACTAACCTACATGCTCAAGAATTGAAAATTTTCAAGAAATTGACAAAACTAGCATGTAAAATGTTGAAAAAGTAAGCTTAAAAATGAAAACATGATGAAATCTTGAAATTTTCCCCTCAATTCCAATTTTGACAGCACTTCACCTCCTTCATACCTACAAGGAAGACCCAACACATGCAAACTCAACAAAACATGTTAAAAAAACAAGTTAGATCAACATGTGTAAAAGAGGGTTAGTAACCAAAAATAAAACTTAACTACAAAAACTTGAAATTAAGTGCAAAGGACAATGGAGTAAGTCCCACCAGGTGTGCCAAATGTGTGCATGTATATTTTCTTAATGCTAAATCAAATGAAGCAAGAACTACCACCTAAAATAGTTCTACAATTTAGCTAAAACAAAGCATAAACACCATCATGATAAGAATTAAACAAGGGTTAGATGCTAGCATTCATCAATACAAACTTTGAAACTAACAATGCTAAATATATAAACTCCTCTATTCTCTAACAACAAATAAATAAATGGACCTAAGTAAGCTCCATGGCTATCAAAATAGTTGTCCTTAATGCTCCAAGAACCTAGGAATGGGGGCTAATCAAAGTTGGGCTACAAGACCCTTTTGACACCTCCCATATGACCCAAGCACTTTAAGAAAGAGGCTTAACTCTTCAAGATGATGAAATCTCAAAAGGGCAAGGTGCAAGCTCTTAGTCTCTTTGCTATATGCTTTGCATTTACTCTCTTAGAAAGTTTAGGTGTAAGTTTATATAGCCCAAAGGATAAAGGATTCAACACATTCTCATGAATGTGGGATAAAGGTAAAACATGATTAGGAATGGATAAGGTTGCTTTATTAAAGGTAACCTTACTTTAGAAGGGTTTAATACATGTTTAGCAAGTCATGGGAGTTGGGGTATTTTAATTAATCAAATGTGATTAATTAATAGGTAGGTGTAAGCTTATAGAAGCCAATTAGAGGAATATTAGTGTGATTTAGGCTATTATAAGGGGATTAAATCAATTAAATATTGATTTATTGGTTAAATGGAAGGGAAAGCTAATTAATTAATAATAATTAATTAGTCTAGGTAGAAGGGGTGATTTATTAACGGAAGGTCGTTAATTAGGGTATTTGTTGGATAAGCAACTTAATTAATTAGCTTAGTGTAATTAATTAATGATGATATGAGGGAAAATGAGTGTCTTTGACGATATGTCGTTGATTTGTGAGAAAGGAGATAATTAGCACAATTTAAGTATTTAAATTTCTTGGGCGTAATTATAGGTGTCTACACTATCATCATCAACACGGCAAGCCGTGTCTCTGTCGGTGTGCGATACATGTCGCCATAGTGTGCAATGCTCACACTATGATAGGTCAATAATGGGGCTGCATCCCTGAATACATGTAGGATGATGTCCATCGCTGTCTCCGCATCAACCTGGAACATTGCCTCACCTACGATCGCAGTCTCAGGATGCGATATACATCCTCTAAAGTAATCGTCATCTCTCCAGTAGGGAGATGGAAGACATTGGTTGTCGGATCCCAACTCTCGATGACGGCAACCATCAGGATGTGGTCCCTATCCACAGCCCTATACCTGCAGCTGGACTCGCCGAGTCCAACCTCTCGCATGATGCCCCACTATGCTGCAGACACATGTGGCCGCATCTTCCTCAATAGCGGGGGCATCCGATCCCGCATCGTGAGCTGCTGGCGTGCCTGTAAAAACAACCCACTTCATCAGGCCTACCCTTTACAATAAACACCTACCTTAACTCTCTATACCCACTTACCCACCCAACCACAACCCGACTCTACAACACACATCTACACCCACCTATCTTACCCTATAACATCTACGATACCCCCTTTCCTTATCTCACACCCTACCAACCACCCCGATCTACTCTAGCCATCTAACTATATACCCGCTTGATTTAACACTTCCTACATCATACCCAACACCTAATCTATCCTACCCGAACCAACCCCCATCAACCCCATTTCCCCCACCCCAATCACTCTTCCTATCACCTCTACCCCTCCCCTTCATCCCCAAACAAAAACACAAAACAACAAGACGAAACTCTAACAACAAACAAATCCTGCCCATGCAGACCGGTACCGGTCACCCTTGACCGCCATCGCCCCCAAGCGCATTTTACGTACCGACACCGGTCGACATATGACCGACGCCGGTCTACCCACAAAGTAATTTCTACACACATTCAGTGACCGATGTCGGTCGCCTAGTGACCGACATCGGTCACTGTCCCATTCCAGAGGGCCGAACCTAAACGGCCGCAAAACTATTTTTTCCTATTTCTCCTTTTACCCACAAGAAAACCCTAAAACCTACCCACCCTACTATTTTGGCCTAACTAGCCTACCTACCCACTCCATTTTTACACATTACCTCCATTCATTCTTTATTTTATTAAAATTAGGATTCCTACCCAAAACCCACATCTAAGTTAAACTCATTAAATTCACATAGGTAAGAGCTCGAGCCTGCAGAGTGCGACTACATGTGTCGTCGTGGTGGGATAGGTGGCGGTGGTCCAGGCCTGGTCCAGCACCTCCCGCTCCTCCTGGCTGTGCCATGGCCCCAAATCTCCTTAGCTGGGTTATCCACCAATCAAACTCTACCTCCTGATCGGGGGTCTACCAACCACTCACTCCTCCACACAAATAATGCCACCTCGCCCCACAAACTCGACAAAATCACTTCCCACCTCGAGACGGCTAAATTTGGGTGCTCAAATTCACAAAGTGACAATGACATGCCGTATTTTTTATTTTTACGAGGTTTTGGCCTATAACCGATCCGGTTATTTTTTGCCCTAGAATACCAAGTACTTCCTTCACCTAACTCCCGCCCTTATCCACCAATCTCCACTTTTTCCCCATCACCTACCCCGGCTCTTGCCGACTAGCCTTATTTTGACATCAATCAGGCCTTACCCAAGGCCGCCCTCAACCAATCAGGCCGACCCAAGGCCGCTCCTAACCAATCAGGCCCGACCCAAGGCCGCAACCAACCAATCAGCGGCTTGACCCAAGACGCGCAACCACCCAATCAGGCCCGACCCAAGGCGCAACCACCCATTAGGCTCGACCCAAGGCCACAACCAACCAACCGGCGTGACCCAAGGCGCGCAACCACCCAATCAAGGCCCGACCCAAGGCCACAACCACCCAATCGAGCCCAACCCAACGCCGCAACCACCCAATCGAGGCGACCAAGGCCGCAACCAACCAATCGGACTCGACCCAAGGCGCAACCACCCAATCAAGCGACCCAAGGCGCAACCACGCAATCGAGGCTCGACCCAAGGCCGCAAACAACCTATTTCACACATAATGCTTCCATTCTGGAATAGATTTTCTTCTATCCTTTCATTCCTTTGAGAAAGCAGAGATAAGGGTTAGGGCTAGGAGGAATGCCTCTTGATAATGTTGAGAGGGTGTGCACGCACCATAGAGAGAGATCGAGATCGATTGCAAAGAACTCCTTTTTGTGCTGGGAAGGACTACCCTGTAAGTAAGAATACAAGACCACCAGATTCTAATTAGATAATAAATGAGGGAACTGCCTTGGGCTTAGGAAGCATTAAACTTCCTTTCAAAGGTGGTCAGTTCCCCTGCTAATATGAATTAACACAAATTATTGCA
Source organism: Taxus wallichiana var. yunnanensis (assembly GCA_018340775.1). NCBI lineage: Eukaryota > Viridiplantae > Streptophyta > Pinopsida > Cupressales > Taxaceae > Taxus > Taxus wallichiana. The sequence goes on along the minus strand of CM031234.1, from coordinate 436,566,650 downwards.
AAATTACAATTTAATTACCTTGTTAAAATAATAGAGGAAAGGGCTAGTTTTGGTTTTGAATCACGGTGGATCGATGCGGTCACTACTATCATCGGTACCAATTTCGCTAACCGATATTGGTAAGGGCAAAGTGGTTTAGGGATTTTAGTGAAGGTTAGCTATAAGGTGGCTATGGTGTTTATAAGGTTAGTAAATGATTGGGGATAGGTAATGGGGTGATGGAAAAGACTCAGAGAATATGGGCACTTTGTTCTTGGGAAATGTAAGGGTAGAGGAATGACTTAGATGTAGGGTGTTCTGGGGTAGTGGATCCGGGAGTAGACTTATAATTACATGTGACTCGAAATCCAGAAATGTTATTAAAAGAACGTATAAGACACTACTTACTAGTTCTTGATGAAGATATCAGAGTCCAAAGCGTGATAACGATAACGAAGGCGGGGCTCAAGTAGGATGATCGGATAATCAAAGATGAGCTATCTTCTCTCCCAATGCTTGGATGAGTGTCACGGGGCTCGGAGGTAGGATGATCGGATAATCAAAGATGAGCTCGATATCGGTAGGGGCAGTGGTTTAGGGGCTTTTAGTGAAGGTTGGCTATAAGGTGGCTATGGTGTTTATAAGGCTAGTAAATGATTGGGGATAGGTAATGGGGTGATGGAGAAGACTCAGAGAATATGGGGGTTATTCTTGGGGCAATGTAAGGGTAGAGGAATGATAGTTAGATGTAGGGTGTTACCGGGTAGTGGATCTGGGAGTAGACTTATAATTACTGTGACTCAGAAATCCAAGAAATGTTATTAAAAGAACGTATAAGACACTACTTACTAGTTCCTGATGAAGATATCAGGTCCAAAGACTGTGATAACGAAGGCAGGGCTCAGGTAGGATGATCGGATAATCAAAGATGAGCTATCTTCTCTCCCAATGCTTGGATGAGTGTCACTGGGCTCGGTTACTCAGTTGCAGTCTTGGGCTTGATGTCCTTCTCTGCAAACTCCTCTCTTTCCTTCACTTGTCTCTGCTCGGCCAAGTGAATTCTGGATTCTTCCAATGACTTCCGATATTCAGATCAATGAAAATCCAGCCCCTTGTTTTTGGTTGGGGGAGGTCATTTACAGGGAACCGATGGTGGTTACGTAACCGATGGTGGTCGAGTAGGAACCGATGTCGGTTAAGTCAAAGTGGGCTATTTTTAGTAAAATAGCCAACTTTCCCTCCTTTTCTCCCGAGGAATTAGTTATGGGCTTGGTCAAGTCATTATTAGGTTGATTTTGGTGTGGGTGAGGAGTAATTAGTCATGGGTGTGGATGTAGACCAAGTTATAGGTCTTAATTAGGTTAGTTTAGGGTTAGGGCTAGGTCATGATGAGGTGGCAAAATGTGGTGGCAGGTTTGGAGATGTGGATTTATTAAATATAAGGTAATTAATAAATAATTGTGCAAGGTTTAGGTGGTGAGGCTAGGTTGCGAAATGGGATGTGGGGCACGGGGGTCATAAGACACAAATTTGGTGTCTACATTAGCCCTTGTTGTCGTGTAGCTTGTCTTGTAAAGCTGCTGCACCGACAATAATAAGAAGTGGTTACTCTGTTAAGGGTATAGGTAATCCCCTCAAATCTATCACAGATTGAGATAGCGTGAAATCGGGGATAGGGTTGATAAAGGGTAAATGGTGTTGAGATGATGGTAAGATGGTGGGGTAGGTCAAGGAAGCGGACACACGTTGAAATGCGTAGTGCGACAGGGTACATTTGATTTGAAGAGCAAACAAGGGTGATATAATCAAACAAGGGGTATCCAAGGCATAGAAATAACTCCAGGGGATATAACGGGTAAGGTACATGAATGTTTAGGCATGTTCGGTAGTACCAAATGGTTGGTTTGGTTGAGATAAACATCACGGTCTTGGTCTAGGCAAAGTTGGTCAAATGATCAAGTCAAGTACCCTAATCATGCTAAAACACGAACAGGTGAGCTCGATTGAACAAAAAGCTACATAATGGGTGGATAAAATTGTAAGTTGCATGTTTTGGGTGAGGTATTTAAGTGGTGTGGCCTTAGGTCGGGCCTGATTGGTTGGTTGCGGCCTTGGGTCGGGCAAATGGTTGGTTGCGGCCTTGGGTTGGGCCAAATGGTTGGTTGTGGCCTTGGGTTGGGCCTGATTGGTTGGTTGTGGCCTTGGGTCGGGCCTGATTGGTTGGTTGCGGCCTTGGGTTGGGCGAATGGTGACGGCCTTGGTCGGGCCAAATGGTTGTAGCCTTGGTTCGGGCCTAATTGGTTGGTTACGGCATTGGGTCGGGCCAAATGGTTGGTTGCGGCCTTGGGTCGGGCCTGATTGGTTGGTTGTGGCCTTGAATTGGGCCAATGAAGTCAAAAAAGGCTATTTAGCAAAGGAGGGTATAGGCAATGATGCGTTGAGAAAGGGAGATTGGTGAATAAGGGTAGAAATTGTGGTAAAATAGGGATTAAACCGATATCGATTAAAGCTATGACCAAGTATTCGATTAGATGACCGATACCGGTGGTTTAGGGCACAATATAACCGATATCGGTTATAGGTAAAAAACCTATAAAAAGAAAAATACGGCCTGTCATTGTCACATTGTCAATTTGATAACCAATACGGCTTGTCTAGGTTTAAAATTGATTTTGTTGAGTTTGTATGTTGAGTTGGCAGTAGTTGAGTGGAGGAGTGAGTGATTGGTAGACCCCAGTGAGTAGGAGGCAGAATTTGATTGGTGGAGGACCCAGCAGAGGAGATTTATAGCCATGGCAATGGCTAGGGGAGGAGCAGGAGGTGCTGGACCAGCTGGACCACCACCACCTATCCCACCACGACGACGTGTAGTCATACCGGTAGGTTCTAAACCTCTAATTATGTGAATTTAATGATTTTAAGTTTAGATTTGGGTTTTGGGTAGGAATCCAAAATTTAATGAAATAATGAATAAATGGATGTAATTTGAAAAATGGAGTGGGTAGGTAGGTTAGTTAGGCTAAAACGGTAGGGTGGGTAGGTTTGTAGGGTTTTCCAGTGGGTATAAGGGTAGAAATAGGCAAAAAGATGGTTTTGGGGGTGCGTCGAGGTTCGGCTCTAGACGTGAACGATGGCGATGTCGGTCACTAGGCGACCGGCATCGGTCACAAAATATTTGCACAAAGTAGAGTTTTTGTTAGACCGGCGTCGGTCGTATGTCGACCGGTGCCGGTGTATAGGTGTCTGGGTAGGGGACCGGTGGCGGTCAAGGGTGACCGGTACCGGTCATTAGTTAGGTTTATTTTGGTTTTGTTTTGTTGTTGTTGGTGTTTTGTGTTTTTGTTGTTTGTTGTTTGTTGTTTTTTTTTTTTTTTGTTGTTGTGTTTTGTGTTTTGGTTGTTGTTTTGTTGTTTGTTGTTTGTTGTTTTTTTTGTTGTTGTTTGTGTTTTGTTTGTTTGTTTTTTGTTTTGGTTGTTGTTTGGGGGTGAAGAGGGAGGGGGTAGAGTTGATAGGAAAGGTGATTGGGGTGGGGGGGAAATGGGGTGGTTGTGTGGTTGGTTCGGTTAGGATAGATTAGGTGTTGGGTATGAATTAGGAGGTGTTAAATTGGTAGGGGCATAGTTAGATGGCGATAGTAGATCAAGGTGGTTGGTAGGGTGTGAGATAAGGAAAGGGGATATCATAGATGTTTTAGGGTAAGATAGGTGGGTGTAGATGTGTGTTATAGAGTCGGGGTGTGGTCGGGTGGGTAAAAGGGGGTATAGAGGGTTAAAGTAGTTGTTTTTGTAAAGGGTAGGTCTAATGAAGTGGGTTTTTTTGCAAGCACGTCGGCCACTTACGATGCGGGATCGGATTCCCCGCTATTGAGATGGATGCGGCCACATGTTCAGCGGCCGCATGGGCCATTATGCGAGGTGGGACTCAGTGAGTCCAGCGGTATAGGGCTGTGGATAGGGACCACAGCCTTATGGTTGCCCTCATCGAGAGATGGGATCCGGAAACCAATGTTTTCCATCTCCCTACTAGAGAGATGACTATTACCCTAGAGGATGTGTATCGCATCCTGAGACTACCGATCGTAGGGGAGGCAGTATTCCAGGTAGATGCGGAGACGGCTATGGACAGCATTCTTCAGGTATTTGGGGATGCAGCTGCATTATTGACTTATCACAGTGCGAGCATTGCCTATGGCGATATGTATCGCACACACAGACATGAGACATGGCTGGCCGTGTTGATGATGATAGGTATCACATGCTTCGCCCTCCCGGACTCAGAGGGAGGCCGCTTCCCATGGGCTTTGATGGGAGTGCTGCACGAGATGGTAGAGGAGCATACGTGCTATGCCTGGGCACCAGTATATCTGGTGCAGCTATACAGAGAGCTGTGGGGTTATCGCCGGATGAGGCGATTTGGGATTTGCTCGACATTTTTGTTACACTGCTGGGCATATGAGCACATCATATGTATATGACCAGTAGGGCTGCCCCAAAGAGCGAGGGCCGATGGTGTATAAAGATATGGCTTTAGAGAGAGGTGGTTGGGGTCGTGGGCCAGCCACGGCGGTGTTCGCGCAGGGGGGATGTGGCCTACTACCGTCATATGTTAGAGGGTTTGACCACACTAGACATTGTATGGAGGCCCTACAGAGGCCATCAGCCCCGAGGAGGAGCCCGAGCACAGATGCGCTGGATCCAGTATACTTTCTGGATAGCTAGACGGAGGCCTGGAGAGCATGAGCGGATACCCCTAGAGAGGGTACGATGGCAGTTGGGGCTGCGACATGATGAGCCACCTCCCTTCCCATAGTACCGGAGGGATGATGTAGAGGCCCCACTACCGCACCGCGCCGGCCCGTTGACCAGATGGGTAGCAGAGAGGCGGCAGATGATCTGATGGATGACATTTAGGTGCACAAGTTCATTTTGGTGTGGCGGGCAGGGAGAAAGCGGAGAGGAAGCACGGCCCTTGCACAAACCAGATTTGGCGGCGGTTATAAGAGAGGACCGGCTCGTAGGACAGGTGCAGTTATTACAAGGGCAGCTTGCTACTACACAGGCACATATCAGGGTACTACATGGGTAGTTAGCCCAGCATGTGCACATTGGCCTGCACCACCACGAGCACCGCAGCACAACCACACGCACCCACCACAGGCACCGGCACAGCAGCCACAGCACCACCACAGTATAGGCACGAGGTGTACTTGGCAGCAGGGGCCACTATTACTAGGAGTCGGGTACCGGCCCGGCAGGCCATAGTGGCACGGGCCCACTATATGGAGGCGAGAGCGGAGGCCCGTATATCAAGATGTCCTTGATGGTGCTGGGGTGACTATCAGCACCATATATGGCACACTGAGCCGAGACCTCTCGAGCCGAGAGATCCCGGGGGAGCAGCCACGGCCGGTGGGTCGGTGGGAGGAGGAGGCGAGAGCCACGGGGACCAGCAGGGGAGAGGGGCGAGGTGGGGGGAGAGCCGAGACACCCCTAGAGTGGATATGGGTTTTTTTTTGCTATTGGATATAGACCCGGTCTACGAACCGGTTATGTTTATAGATGCTTGTGTGCCTACATATGATTTATTATTCATTCTTATTGTATATACCGGCTGCGAGTGAGTATAGTTTTGATATGAGCCAAGTATATTTTGATATGAGAGCCTGAGTTTGAGCGAGTCGAGATTTTGATAGTGATTGCGGCTGCGTGCCGGCTTTGTATTATTATTTTGAGATGAGAGAGGCCCCATGCAGGGGAAGTTGTATATTTAAACATTGATATATATAGAGATGATGATTTTGAGCCACATGGTGTGTATAAAATGTTTATATGTGTTTTGTCGATGGTTTTGAAATTTAATGTGTATAGATGATGAGTTAGATCCAAATGGTGTATATACTGATGGGTTTGATGTAGATATTGCCATGTTGTACGTATTTTTTGATGGTTGTTTTATTGTAGATAGATGATGTTGATGAAATTGTGATGATATATTGATGTGATTTTGATGAAAAATATTGATAATGGTGTCGTTATGTAGGAAAAAGAGGTGGGCGCCACAAAAATTTGCAAAAAATAAAGAAAAGGCCCAGGTTTAAGAAAAAGGAGGCATGTGACCGATATCGGTTAGCTAACCGACGTCGGTAGATTAAGGACCGATATCGGTTAGGTAACCGATACCGGTTATGCCAAAACGAGCTTTTCTAAAAATAGAAAAGCTTGGGCGGCAACTTAAGTTCTTATTTTTAGAGTCATGCAACAAGTTAAATACGTGAATGCGACGCTGTTTGACGACTGATACAGGTAATTGCATGAAAGAATTGAGTGATAAGGAGGAAAGAGACAGGTAAAGTGAGTGTGGGCTGAGATTAAGAAGGTAGAAAGGCAAGTTATATTTGAAGAGGGTGATGAACATGGTTGGACGAGGAGAAGCATCTAGCAGGCAGGGACGAGAGGGAAGACAAGTTCCACCCCAAGCTGCTGCATCCCAAGAGGTAAACTGTTTGGTTGTATTTTAATTCTTGCATGTTTTGATGAATAGGATGAGAGAAGGTAAGAGGGTAGAGATGAGAAAGAAAAGGTGATAGGAAAGGGTTTGGAATGGGGTGAGTGTTATGGGGTAGGTAAGCGGGGTGTTCACGTATGTTTATAGGTATAGAGAGGAGTAAACGAGCAAAATAATTATCGTAGGTGGTGGTTTTAAGCAGGCTGTATAGGATTGACAGTGACCGGTATCGTTTAGAGATAACCGGTATCGGTTATCTATAACCGATTCTTGTAGGAATTTCAAAAAAACACTTGGGGATTTGATTTATTGAATGGTTGTGTGTCATTTTGATGTATGCAGGCAGAGGCAGGGTTGAGGATGAATGATAGTGTGCCAGCTTTGTTGTCACGAATCCGAGTGGATGTAACACCAGCTGAATGGGCATTGATAAACCGTGTGGGGTTAAGTGGAATCCGCTATTATTCACGAATCACACGCAATCATGCTATGTTGCAGGCGTTGATTGAGAGGTGGAATCGGAAAAGAATACCTTCTATCTGCCAACAGGGGAGATGACAGTGACGTTGGAAGATGTGTTTAGAATTTTGAGGCTCCCAATTACAGGAAGACCAGTGTATCAGGCGTTGCCTAGCATGGGCGCAGGGAGTGATAACAGCAGTATTTGGTTCAGCTGCATGAGATTTGACACAGCAAGGTTTGACATTCACTTATGGTACAATGTATGCAACACACCCTGAGAAAACAAGGTTGGAAGTGGTATTAATGATAGCGATGGGGTATTATGCATTACCGAGGGTGGAGGGGGGAAGATTTCCAAAAGCATTGATGAGTGTTATTTGGGAAATGATAGAAAGGAGCGTGACTTTCGCATGGGCACCCACATATCTGGCGGAGTTATACAGGGGTTTATGGGCTTGCAGGTGAAAACACAGGATGACACTAGATTGTTCATACTTATTACATTGTTGGGCTTATGAGCACATTGTTTGTGTGCGACCGATAGGCTGACCCATCCAGTCGGGAGAGATAGGAGTGTAGAGGTTGGGATTCAGATGATGGGTCCAGACAGAACAAGAGGTAAGATCCCAGGCCGTGACAGAGGACATCGAGTATTATAGGCAGGTGTGGGAGATGGTAATGATTGCGGATATTTTTGGAGACCTTACGGGAACTATATGGTGACAGAGAACATAGCTGAGGAGTTGAGGGGTGTAGAGCGATTGAGGTGGATCGCAGGGCACAGGCCGGGTGAGTACGAGAGGATTCCTCTAGATCGCGTGCGGCGACAATTTGGATTTGTTCAGGATATACCTATGGCTTATAGACCATACATGAGGATCGATGCCGAGGCATTATTCTCACCTCCCGGCCGACACCTCCAGAAGGGCCAGAAGAGATAGCAGCCGATCGCAGGGTAATGGATGCGGGAGCGACAGAGGCTTATAGATTATGGTGGGTAGCAGAGCTGTGAGGTGTACGTGAGAGGGCCGATCGTCCTGACATAGCTGTGATTACAGCGGAGAGAGATCGTCTGCAGGGTTTAGTTCATCAGCTCCAAACGCGGGTGAATGAGACAACGGGATTGTTAGCGGTTGCAGAGTCACGAGTGGAGAGACTAGAGGCAAGATTCCTCCATGCGAGAGGATGTATTCATATGTTACAGGAGATGTTGGTGGATCAGTGGGAGGAACCAATAGCAGTGGCACCTTTGAGGATGGAGAGGCCAAGTGAGTGGCATCGATGATCATGATCACCACCTGATTCGGGAGGAGGCGCAAGGGTCTAAGTGAATTTCATAGGAGTATAAGAATAAATAAGGATGCCGACCTACGTGTCGATGATAGAGAAGATGTATTTGTTTAACATCTAAATAAAACTAAATATGTATGTTGATTTGAGTTATGATAATAATAAGAATGGTTGTGTTTTGAATGTTTTTTTTTTAAAAGGATAAAGATGAATGTGAGCAAATAGAGATACACAAATAGATTTATATATACCACACATGATAGGTTATGGTAGGGGATGGTCGAGCTAACCTTGGGAGACCCCATGTCTCCTAAGTGCTACCTACATAGCCCATTGCACAAAGCAAGGAGGGGCCTCAGACCGATGTAGTTCTCCCTTAGGACCAGGGAGAGGTGAATTCAGGCAATTTGGTTATGGTTAGGCAATTTGTCGGTTGGTAAAAATATTGATATTGGTAGGGTAATGTTGTTGGTGTTGGTATGGTATTGGGGGTGTTGGTGTAGGTATAGGTGAAATGAAAGTTAGCTTACCCAAGTAGTAGGGAATCGTGTCCTGATTAAGGTCAACACACAATCCTAGAGTCGAGTAAAAGAGGCAAAAGTGTCCCGTAGTTGAGAAGAGCTAAACAAACCACATATTAACATAGGATGGGCTTGAATCCCTAGGTGCCTTACATAGGCGAGAAGTCGATAGGTGAAAAGAGTCGTATAATCACAATATATCGGATATACGTCACGTCCCTTGATTTTTGTTGTGTTGATTTGAATGGTGAGGTGAGGTGGTTGATATAGGTCAAAAGTGTGAGAGAACTTATTATAAGGTGATTATTCTGATGAAAGAGAACCAAACCTAAATAGACAAGTCCATGACTCAAAAGTGCTTTGGAATACTGCTTTTTACTTTTTTGGATATAGATTGATCGATGCGGGAAGTCCAGAGGGGATATGCATTTTATTGTTCTTGAGTCTTCACGAAGGTTTGATCAATGCGAGAAGCTTCTGATAAAGGCTGACTTTGTATAGCTATCCTTCAAGGGAGGAGTCTATTTATAGTAGCAGATGCGGTTTTTGTGTATGGTTGTCCTTCGGGGGAGCAGTCTATTTATAATAATAGAAGTGACTTTGCACATAGCTATCCTTCGAGGGAGCAGTCTATGTATAACTTTAGAGGTCTAGATGTCCATTTGGCATGAAGCATCTAGTTTTGTAGGAAGTTTGACTCAAGAATATCCCATAAGCGTATAATTGAGAACGTGTTATTTTGATACTTTTAAGTCATGGACTAGACTAAAAAGGGGAAGGCATCTTTAAGGGGAGGTGATGACCAAACCATGTGAGCTTGATTCGATTTGAGATGCATGGAACAAAAGTGTATGAGGTAGTAAATGAGCTCAAGGGACGAGCGCAAGGTAGATAAGAAGTGATATAACACTAAATTCAACTAGTAGAATGGTCGAAGATGCAAGGCATTAAGGGGTTCAGGCTCAGGTTTACCATTAAGCGAAGCTAAACGGTAAGTGCCTAATCCATAAGTATGATTGATAATGTAAGGCCCAATCCAATTAGGAGCAAATTTTCTATGTTTGCTCTTTTCTAGTTTGGTTACATGTTGATTCTCTTTGAGGACAAGATCACCAACCTTAAAGGTATGCTCATGGAGTTGCTTATCATAAGCACGCTTGATGCGTTTTTGATAGATTTGAAGGTGGTCAAGAGCTGTAAGACGACGCTCGTCAAGAAGCTCCAATTGGGCTAACCGCTCTTGGTGGAAATCATCATTGGTGAGGACATCCTGAAGAGATATTCTTAGGGAGGTATTTGTATTTCGAGAGGCAAGACGAGCCTGGTACCATATACCAAAGAGAATGGGGTGGCATTAGTGGAGGTGCGAATGCTAGTCCGATAAGCCCAAAGGGCAAAGGGGATGTGATCAGGCCAATTGCTTCCAGAATCGTTAACAACTTTCATGAGGATTTTGGTTAGGGTTTTATTAGAAGATTCGGCTTGACCATTTACTTGTGGATAGTAAGGTGATGAAAAGCTAAGTTCGATACCAAAGTTGTCACAAAGGTCTTGTAACAACTTATTTTTGAAAGATTTTCCATTATCATTATGCGTTATCAGGCGATGAGGAACGCCAAAATGACGAGATAATGTGATGGTTAATGAATTCGACGATTTTTTTTTCTTTTTTGTTGAAATGAGTGGAATGGCTTCCACCTATTTAGTGTAATATTCGATTTTTGTGATTATCCAACGGTGACGTTACGCAAAAGATGGTGGGTGAATCTCACCGATAAGGTATAAACCCCATTTTGAGAAAGGCCAAAGATCTCATGTGACCTGTAGCGGATGGCTAGGAGTATGTTGAAGGTTGGCAATGTTGTTGACACATAACACAACGCTTAACATATTTGTATAACAGTCATTATTAAGAGTAGGCCAATAATAGCCTAGGCGAAGGATCCGTTTGGCCACGGCGAGCCATTAAAATGTCCACCAAAAAAATACGTCGTGGACTTGTTGGATGGTATAGGTGACCTCCGCATCGGTTAGACTTCGAAGGAGGATGCCATCAAAGCCATGTTTATAGAGGAGTCCCCCATGATGACATAACGAGAAATACTTTTAAGAAAAGCACATTTTCGTTACTAGTAAGGTCGGATGGGAGAACAGAGGTTGTAAGGTAGTCGTGAAATTGGTGATACCAAGTATCCGCGAATTAGTGAGACACATTATTTATCATACAAACATTCGGGGCTAAGTAAGATGGGGAAAAGAGTTGTTAGACCAAGATGAATATGTCGAGTCGGTTGGTGAGGCAGATTTTGCGAGGCTAAGTAAGCCATAGTATCCGTAAATTTGTTAGTAGAGCATGGGAATGGTTTGGATAGAATAATGAGCAAATAAGGTCAAAAGTGAATCCACGTAATGTTTGTACTTTTAAGTTCCTCATTTTTACATTGGTAGATGCCCATAACTTGATTGAACTAAGGTTGGGAGTTGTCACGAAAATGTTAATAGACTTGACACCTAAGTGTAACGGGTGATGGAGACCCAAAAAACAAGGGCCTGTATTCCGCTATATTATTAGTGTGGGGAAATCGATCGAATGAAAATGGAAAGAGGCATAGGCTCAACATTAAGAGGAATGAGAACAACGTCGGAATCCACAATAAGGTCTGGATCCATCGAAGAAGAGGGTAATTTGGATGCGACCTGTAGCGGATGACTAGGAGTATGTTGAAGGTTGGCATGTTGTTGACACATAACACAACACTTAACATATTTGTAGCGATCGTTATTAAGAGTAGGCCAATAATAGCCTAGGCAAAGGATCCATTTGGCCATGGCAAGGCCACTAAAATGTCCACCACAAATACCATCATGGACTTGTTGGATGGTATAGGTAACCTCCGCACTCTGGTTAGACATCGAAGGAGGATGCCATCAAAGCCATGTTTAAAGAGGACCCCCATGACGACATAATGAGAAACAATTTTAAGAAAAGCACATTTTACATTATTAGTAAAGTCAAGTGGGAGAACAGAGGTTGTAAGGTAGTCGTGAAGTTGGTGATACCAGGTATCCTGCGAATTGGAAGACACATGATTTATCATACAAACATCGGGGCTGAGTAAGATGGGACAAAGAGTTGTTGAACCAAGACAAATATGTCAGAGTCAGTTGGTGAGGCAGGAATTTAAAGGCTAAGCAAGCCATAGTATCCGCAAATTTGTTAGTTGAGTGGGGAATGGTTTGAATAGAATAATTAGTAAATAAGGTCAAAAGTGAATCCACGTAATGTTTTTACTTTTGAAGTTTCTCATTTTACATTGGTAGATGCCCATAACTTGATTGACTACCAATTAAGAGTCGCCAAAAATGTTAATAGATTTTACACCTAAGTGTAACACAACACGGAGACCCAAAACAAGGGCCTTATATTCCGTTGTATTATTAGTGCAAGGGAAATCGATCGAAATGAAAGAGGCATAGGCTCGGTCAGAGGAATGAGAACAACGCGGCCCCTCCCGCGGCGGCATTTGGATCCATCAAAGAAGAGGGTCATTGAATACGACTCCTCACTGAGTGAAAGAGTGGCAATGAGTTCGTCGGGGAAATTAAAATTGGTAAATTGCTCCCAGGTAAAGGGGCTTCCACGAGTTGGTCTGCGATAGTTTGTCCTTTGATTGACTTCTGGTGTACAAATTCAAGGTCGAGGTCAGCGAGGAGCATAAGCCATCGGGCGATGCGTTGGTTTAGATGTGGTTTGGCGTACATATAATGAATGGGGTCCACATTGGTGATGACAAAAGTTTTGTGATTCAGGAGGTAGTGTCGGAGTTTGGTGGCTACGAATGATAGGGCTAGGCACAACTTTTCTACATGTGTATACCTAGTCTCGTAATCCACGAGAGTATGAATTATGTAATAAATGGCTTGTTCTCGATGCTCGGAGTCATGATGTGCGAGCATGGCTCCTATAGCATGGTTGGTGGCAGAAAGGTAAAGGTAGAAAGGGTGATCATCCTGAGGTGGGATAAGCACAGGTGGCTGCAAGAGATAGGCTTTAAGAGCCTCAAAGGCTTGGTGGCACTCTTCGCTCCATTGAAAGGCAATGTCTTTTTAAGGAGATGATGGAAAGGTTAACATCGATCGAGAGTTGGGAGATGAAACGCGGATAGATTGGAGTTTACCTTGCAAACTACGTAATTGTTTGAGGTTAGTAGGTGGGGCATTTCTAGGATAGCTTTGACTTTAGATGGATCGACCTCGATGCCACGCAAAGAGATGATAAAACCAAGAATTTTTCCCGAAAGGACACCAAAGACACATTTCTTTGGTTGAAGACGAACACAATATTGTAACAGGTGATCGAAAATAATGGTTAAAACATCGAGATGTTCACTGCGATGTTTAGATTTGCCAAGAAGATCATCAACATAATCCTCAAGGATAGTGTGCATAATGTCATGAAAAATGTAAGTCATAGCCCGCTGATAGGTTGCACCAGCATTCTTAAGGCCAAATGGCATGACACGATAACAGAAGGTTCCCCAAGGAGTTATGAAGGCAGTTTTATGTTGATCGGCGGGGCTACCAAAATTTGATTGTATCCCGAGAAGCCATCCATGAGAGAAAGCATCTCATGGCCCGCAGTGAGATCAACAAGTTGATCGATACTTGGGAGGGGGAAGTCATCCTTCGAGCAAGTGAGGTTAAGGTCTTGAAAATCCATGCATATCCGAAGTCCCCCATTGCTTTTAATAGTGTAGTGCGATGTTAGAGATCCATTGAGGATAGTCAATAGGTAAGATGAAGGAAACAGAAAGGAGTCGTTGAAGCTCTTCTTTGACCAAGAGGGAAATGCGTGGATGCATTTTTCTCAGTTTCTGTTTAACTGGTTTGGAATCGGGTTTCAGGGTAATGTTATGGACAGCAATGTCAGGATCAATTCCTGGCATGTCAGCGTAGGACCAAGCGAAAGCTTGGTTGCGGCACGAGAGAAAGGTAGTAAAGGCGGCTTGTTACGATGCGTAAGAGATTGTATCCGATCTTCACAATGTGAGGATCATCCTTTGTGTGGATGTTGATTTCTATAGTTGACTCATTCAACATGGTTTGAGTTTCAGATGGTAAGGCGCGTTGAATATAAGAGTCGTCCGCACCAAGGTAAGTGAGGATGGAGTCATCATCGCACTCAACAACATTAATTGAAGGTGAATCCTCTTGATCATGTCTGGATATAGAAGGGGAAGAGAAGATGGGTCTTCATTCGTTGATAAGTGAGAGGACCCAAGAAGATAGCGTTTATGAAAAAAAAAAAGTTAGGAGGGATAGATTCAGGGTCTATCGACTCTGTGGGTGACGATGGCAAAATGGGTGATGATGGTTTGGTAGGGGTGATGTCATCATCTTCCCGGATATAACTGACACGAGGTTTCTTTGGTGTAAGTGTTTCAGGAAATCCAAGACCACTATGATCTTTGTGTTTGCGTGTAGTCATGGGAATGATTGTATGTCGGCCTTGTTCATAAAGACCAAAACCAAAACCTTTCCAAGCACAATGAGTCAAGAAGGTGAGGGCAAAATGACGATTTTCGGTATTGAAAATCAGATTGGAAGGGAACCACACCAAGGGGAGGTTCAAGGGTAACGGAGGATGCATCGACACCCCCATACGTTAGGTTGGTGTGGCAATTAGGTGGTCCGTAGGAGATTATCTCCCCCACACGATGGTCGTAGGTAGGATGCGCATGTAACTGTCTGTACTCCTGTGGGGTATGGAAAGAGCTAACATTATATAGGCGATACTCCCCCAGCGTAAGGCGTTGAAAAACATCTACTAATGGGTCTGAGGTTGGGATGTTGTCGTGGGAAAGGAAGTGGTATTTGTGACAGTGGTTTCATTGGTTGAAGGTGTAGGTGCGGTTGAGGTGGATGGTAGAGGTGTGGTTGAAGTGGATGGTTGGGTTGGATGAATGGGTGTCTTGACTGGTACAAGCACATCATTGGGGCGATATAACATATTACAAGTTTTGAAGGGGGGAGGATTAGCTTTTACAATGTAGGACTTCCCCTCGTACTCAAATTTTATGCATCTATGTAAGGTGGAGGGAACGCATCCCATAGCCCGGATCCAAGGGCGGCCTAACAACATGTTGTATTGGAATTCTCCCTCAAGGACATAGAAGAGTTCGGGTAAGGTACGTGGCCCTACACGAATGTTAAGGATCACAGTGCCTAAGGTAGAAGTAATAGCATCGTTGAATGAACGCAGCATGGTGGGGTTGGCACACATGCAGCTAGAGGGGATATTCATTTGTTGAAAGGCTTTGGAAGAGATGATGTTTAGGCTAGCGCCCCGTCAATCATAACACGATGCACCCGAATGTCCCGGACGTAAGCTGAGATGAAAAGAGCAGGGTCAGGATCTTCTGCACCAAAGTCAACAATTTCATCTTGAAGAAACCGACAAAGCAGCGGTTTTTCTTGCCGTGGGGGGGAGTGAAGTGGTAGATTGTTTGGTGAGAGAGGCAACATGGTTGGGTGTTAAGATGGAGGTAATGGGCAAGGTTTCATTAGGTAAGACCTCTATCCCTTGAAGGATTTCAATGAGAGCTTGTCGATGAGATTCAGAGGTCTGAATGAGATCATACAGTGTCATTTTTATAGGTGATTGGTGAAGTTGTTTGATCATGGTTCGGTGGGCAACTCCATTAGAGATGGGGTAGGCAGGTCCACGAATAACCACTTTAGGTGGTGGTGCGATCGGGATGGTGGACGGAGAAAGAGAGGCCGCAGGTGTGCTTTCTTTAGCTTTCCCATTGTTTTTCTGCCCTCGAGTAGCAACACTAATCATATTGATCTCGTGAACACGAGAGGAGGAAGACGGTAGGGATAAGTCATGGTCTTCGAGAGGTGGGGTTGTAATAATGATAGATCTTGGTGAGGAGGGGACAGGTGGTATAGGAGAGGGGATTGAAGCTAAAGGTTTCTCCCTTTGTAAGTTGTCTTTCTTAACCTTTTTATCCGAGAGAGGTGACTGACTAAGTATGGCTTTCAACGCTTTGCATCCCTCTACATCATGTCCTGGTGTGCGGTGGTAAGCACAGATTTTAGACTCATCATAACCTATAGGTTGAGGTTTAGATGGATCATAGGGTCTAAGTGGGGGTAGGGAAATGGTCGCATTCTCCACCAACATAGCAAGGATTTTGGCGTAAGACCCTTTGAGTGGGTCAAAGTCAGAGGAAGATGAGGCTATTGACTGGGTAGGTTTCGGTAATGACTGGGTATGGTTGATTTGTATGGGTGGCGGCTTAGCCAAGGGGTTTTGATAATTGGATTTAACTAAACGTGGCCTCTTCGGCGCAGAAGTTATGTTTAGCTAGTCAGATGATGTGGTAGCAGAAAACAACCATGGAGAAAGAGGAGTGATAGTAAACAAATCCTTTGATGATGGAGTTTGTTTAGGGTTGATAGGTGGACAGGATACTTGGGGTGACGGTGTTGATATACCCGTGGATCTTTGTATGGGTGCAGAAGGTGTAGGTCATTTTAAAGAAAACGTAGGAGGTATGATGTATTGATGCAAGGTGGAGGGATGAGGTCCCAATATAGAAGGTAGGTGTGATGGTGATGGTTTTAGTTGTGATAGAGGCATAGGTTGGACTTGAGGAGATTGGGTCTATCTCCTAAGTGGATGGACGGCTTTACTTTTGGATAAATCTAACCGTTTAGGTGGGTGTGTTAGACTGGGTATTGGTGAGGTCCCAAGTGTAGGGGAAGGTTTGGTTAGGTCAATAGAGGTGGATGAGGTATTTGGTAGAGATGAGGGGGGTGAAGATGAGGACATAGGCATTTTAAGCTTTTGTAAACACTTTGGGTATATGGTAGAGGCGTCTGGATCGGTCATCTGCATTTGAGTAGAATATGGTGTACTCAAACGTTCCCATAGGACTCGTCTCATCTTTTGAGGGGTGAAAATCCTCATGTGTGAATAGGAACTTTTGTATGGAAGAAAGGTGGGTTGTGATTCTGGTCCACTGTGGGTGTGATACAGGGGGTAAATGAGGTACCATATCAATGGGCATTAAGAGGTCAACCTGGTCGATGAAAAGATTTAGGCGATGAAGAACTAATAGGTAGGAGGGCATGTTTGAGAGGATCCATCATGATTAAAGAATTTGGTGATGTCGGTTCAAGGGTTTCTCTTCTAAGGATGATGAAAAAAATGGTGAGCCTTCCTCTTGTACAACAACAGTGGTAGAAGGAGATGTTTGGGAAATAGATAAGTTAGATAACATCCGCTCACAGTCTTCCAAAGATGTGGTGTAAGAAGGCTCATCTGAGAGAAGAGAACTCTAGGTGGTTAATTCCTTTATGGGTAAAGGAATGGCAAGGATTTCGTCTTGTCTTGATGGTGGTGAAGGGGGTTCGGGTTCCTGCATTAGTGAAGAGGATTGATTCAGAATTTCTCGATAGAAGGTGTTTGGTTGGGAGTGAAGATCGCATGGATTTCATGAACACTCTCCTCGGCTAAGATATCCTGGTTTATGTTACTATTAGATGAGTGGTTCGGGAATGGTTTGTTGAAGATTTTCAAATTTCGGTTAGCAGGGGCATTAGGATTATCGAGGGTTATATCCCCTACATCAACCATTTCCTGCACTATGTTTTTCAACATCTTGTAGTTTTCATGACTATGTCCCTTCACGCGGTGGAAGTTACAGAAGTCATTTTCTTTGTACCAAGAAGGTATAGCGCGGGTGGAATCAAACCGGAGTGAGGTTTAACAGGAGGTAAGGTAATAGCTCCTACTTTGAGCAATTTTTCCAATATCACACCATAAGTTTCTCCCAAGGGAGTGTAATTGATGGGCTCGGCTTTATACTTATAGGTGGTTTTTGGCGGGGTATTAGATGGTGTTTGGGATTTGACCATCACCGCGTGTACAGATCCTTTTGATTTCGAAGTAGTCGATGCGTGAGGATTGGTGGTGTTAGGTTTGTTGGTGGAGTCTTGGGTTCAGAAATTGGGGTTTTTGTTGCGCAACCGCAATTTCTCTTCCTCTAAGGCTCGAATTTCTAGTTTCCGAGCCATAGTAAAGGCCTCGTCAAATGTGCGGAAAGTTTGAATTTGGAAATTAGGAGAAATGTGCTTAGCGTAGGCCCGCGTAAAGAGTTCGATAAGTTCGGCCTGAGGCAAGGCATAAGTAAGTTGGTTGATAAGGCCCCGCCATCATCCAACGAAATCTGCGATAGATTCGTCTTCAAATTGTCGGATGGCATAGAGGTTGATGATAGATACTTTCTTGGCAATGTTAATGGAGAAATGATCCAAGAAAGATTGAGTGTTAAAAGAGAAGATTGAGTCTTGGGTTAAAGCATTGTACCACTCAAGGCAGGTCCTGATAAGGACATGGGAAAGGTGCGGAGTAGTAAGGCATCATAATGAGCAATAGATAGCAGGCATGTGTAAATGATCATAAATGTTGTTGAGAATCCTCCTTACTATTAAAACGAGTGAATTTTGGTAATTCCCATTGAGGAGGATATGAATGAAGGGGGACAAAAGGATGAATAGGCTCCCAACAAACTTGCTCGTATGTCAGGGTGCTACGGCTTCCTAAAATAGAAGCCTCCAGATTTTTCATTTTGTCCATCATTTGTTTGATGAAATCAGTGGTGGGATGAGATGATGGTGCGGTTGTTGTAAAAGGTGGAGGATTGGGCCAAGGGCCTCCACTAGACAATGGGGGGGCTAAATGTTGATAAGGTATTGAGGACGAATATGTTGAGGCAACCGAATAGGGATGTCCTATATAAGGTGTTGAAGCCACCGGATAAGTGTGTGGAAATGAAAAGGTGGGCAGAGCTTGAGAAGGAAAGCTCGTGTGGATAGGTGGCAGAGAGCAAGTTATGAAAGGAGCAGTCTGCGAGAGAGACGAGGTAGGAACAGTTGGTGGTAATGATATGTGGGGCCCTAGATTAACAAAAGGAAAGCCAATCTGTGCCGTAAGAACCTCTGAAGCCACTGAGTTGGGAGATGGGGCTAAGGATGAAGAAGGCAAGGCGGAGTTATCAGGTGGGGAAGGAGCTAAGTGAGTGGCTATACTAATAGGCATACCAACAAGGAGTTGACCATCGGGTGTATGGTCAGGGGCATGAGACAAATAGTATTATGCAATGTGCGCTAGGATTAGTGTCCAAAAATTTCACAAATTCCTTATCTCCTACTGAGGATTTTGGGAACCTCACGGTGTCCGTAGGATTCCCACGAGGATGTGAAGGGGTGATTCAGGCAAAGGCACGGAGCAGGCATGTGAAACCATGGTTGCAGCTTGTTTCGAGTGACAACAACCATGGACAAGAGTACACAGTAAGGATGCAATCTATCAGGAACTGAAGCAGCAACAAAATGTTGGAATTGGTAGGTTGCTGGTTTTGGGAACTATGAAAAGACATTAACCGATATCGGTCGGAGTAACCGACCGGTCGGTCAGGACTATAGCCACCGTCGGTAAGTTAACCGATGTCGGTAGAATAGGACCGATGTAAGAATCATAAGAAGTTGTTGATTTGGGGTTAACGATGCTTAGTATACCTACCAAACTGTTATGAAGTGATCACGTAAAAAAGTGTATGACAAAGAAACAGAACTAAAAACAAGCAAGATGCACAAGAAAATTAATAGACTAACCCTAGGATTAGTTTTAATCACTTTGGGCTTATGCCTTAGATGCAAGATGATGTCAATCCTAAACAGAAGACTTAGGGGAAATGTCAAGTTTGTTTTGGCTTATAAGGTTACCTCAATCGGGCAGAGGAATACCGCGGAAAAGGGGGATGTTTGAGCTGTTGTGTTAATTTATGATGTGATTTGGTATGTGTTGTGCAGTGAAAGTAAGATTAATTTCTTGTCAATACCGTGGATATCACCCCCACGTGTACGACCTGTTACTTAATCTATGTTCACTAGAATTGAAAACAACAAGCAAGAATGTGATGCACGTGTTTTAAACCCAAATCGAAAATGATATTCGATGAAGCAAGGAGATGATTTTCACTAATGCAAAAATGTGAAAGCAAAACAAATTCTTTTACCAAAAGGTAACAAAATATCTTGTGAATATTTTAGAAGAAGAAAATAGCAAGTGTGCTCCCTATATGAAAGCAAGCAAGAAAGAAAGAAACCCAAAATGGGTCCCACCAGCGTGCCAAAATGTTTCGCACATAATGCTTCCATTCCTAGAATAGAGTTGCTTCTATCCTTTCATTCCTTTGAGAAATAGATAAGGGTTAGGGCTAGGAGGAATACCTATTGAATGTTGAGAGGATGTGTGCATACCGTAGAGAGAGATCAGATCGATTGCGAAGAACTCCTTTTTGTCTGGGAAGGACTACCTGTAAGTAAGAATACAAGACCACCATATTCTAATTAGACAATAAATGAGGGAACTGCCTTGGGCCCAGGAAGTATTAAACTTCCTTTCGAAGGTGGTCAGTTCCCCTGCTAATATGAATTAACACAAATTATTGCAAAATTACAATTTAATTACCTTGTTAAAACAATAGAGGAAAGGGCTAGTTTTGGTTTTGAATCATAGTGACCGATGCCAGTCACTATCACCGGTACTGGTTTCTGCTAACCGATATCGGTAGGGGCAGTGGTTTAGGGGCTTTTAGTGAAGGTTGGCTATAAGGTGGCTATGGTGTT
Organism: Taxus wallichiana var. yunnanensis; assembly: GCA_018340775.1. Lineage (NCBI taxonomy): Eukaryota > Viridiplantae > Streptophyta > Pinopsida > Cupressales > Taxaceae > Taxus > Taxus wallichiana. The sequence continues at coordinate 436,546,191 of CM031234.1, read as the reverse complement.
TATAAGGCTAGTAAATGATTGGGGATAGGTAATGGGGTGATGGAGAAGACTCAGAGAATATGGGGGTTGTTCTTGGGGCAATGTAAGGGTAGAGGAATGACAGTTAGATGTAGGGTGTTACCGGGTAGTGGATCTGGGAGTAGACTTATAATTATTGTGACTCGAAATCAAGAAATGTTATTAAAATAACGTATAAGACACTACTTACTAGTTCCTGATGAAGATATCAGTCCAAAGACCTGTGATAACGAAGGCAGGGCTCAGGTAGGATGATCGAATAATCAAAGATGAGCTATCTTCTCTCCCAATGCTTGGATGAGTTTCACTGGGCTCCGGTTACTTAGTTGCAGTCTTGGGCTTGATGTCCTTCTCTGCAAACTCCTCTCTTTCCTTCACTTGTCTCTGCTCAGCCAAGTCAAATCTGGTTCTTCCAATGACTTCCGATATTCAGATCAATGAAAATCCGGCCTCTTGTTTTTGGTTAGGGGAGGTCATTTACGAGGAACCGATATGGTGTTACGTAACCTACGGCGGTCGTGTAGGAACCGATGTTGGTTAAGTCAAAGTGGGTTATTTTTAGTAAAATAGCCAACTTTCCCTCCTTTTCTCCTGAGGAATTAGTTATGGGCTTGGTCAAGTCATTATTAGGTTGATTTTGGTGCGGGTGAGGAGTAATTAGTCATGGGTGTGGATGTAGACCAAGTTATAGGTCTTGATTAGGTTAGTTTAGGGTTAGGGCTAGGTCATGATGAAGTGACGAAATGTGGTGGCGAGGTTTGGAGATGTGGATTTATTAAATATAAGGTAATTAATAAATAATTGTGCAAGGTTTAGGTGGTGAGGCTAGGTTGCAAAATGGGATGCGGGGCACGGGGTTGTAAGACACAAATTTGGTGTCTACACAACCAATCTCAGCTCAACCCAAGGCCGCAACCACCCAATGTCGAGCCCGACCCAAGGCCGCAACCACCCAATCAAGCCCGACCCAAGGCTGCACCCAACCAATCGGCCCGACCCAAGGCCACTCCCAACCAATCGGGCGACCCAAGGCCGCAACCACCTGTCGGGCCCGACCCAAAGCCGTACCCAACCAATCAGGCCCAATCCAAGGCCACTCCCAACCAATCAGGCGACCCAAGGCGCGCCCAACCAATCAAGCCTAACCCAATGCCATAACCACCCAATCATGCCTGACCCAAGGCCGCCCTTAACCAATCAGGCCTGCCCCATGGCCCTCACTAATCAATCGGCCCGACCCAAGATCACACCAATTTCGTACCTCACCCAAGACCCGCCAATTACAATTTTATCCACCCTTAATGTAACTTTTTGTTCAACCAAAGCTTACAATTCGTCTTTTAGCATGATTAGGATACTTGAATTGATCACCAACCAACTTTTTCCCTAGACCGAGACCGTGACGTTTATCTCAACCAAACCAACCATTTGGTATCCGTCGTACATGCCTAAACGTTCTGCCTTTACCGTTATATCCCCTGGAGCTACTTCCTATGCCTTGGATACCAGGATTATATCAACCTTGTTTGGATAAACTATCGACCTTTGCCTATGTATTGCTTGTTTGCTCTTCAAATCGTGTACCTTGGTCATACTACTACATTTCAACGTGCGTCCGCTTCCTTGAACTTATTCCACCATCTTAAAATCATCTCAACACCATTCACCCTTTATCAACCCTATCCCTAATTTCACGTCGCCTCAATCTGTGATAGATTTGAGGGGGATTACCTATACCCTTAACTGGGGCAATCACTTCTTATTAATTGTCAGTGCAGCTTTACAAAACAAGCTACACGACAACAAGAGGCTAATGTAGACACGAAATTTGTGTCTTACGACACCCTGTGCCCCGCATCTCATTTCACAACCTAACCTCACCACCTAAACCTTGCACAATTATTTATTACTTACCTTATAATTAATAAATCCACATTTTCAAACCTGCCACCTCATTTTGCCACCTCATCATGACCTAGCCCTAACCCTAAACTAACCTAATTAAGACCTATAACTTGGTCTACATCCACACCCATGACTAATTACCCCTCACCCACACCAAAACCAACCTAATAATGACTTGACCAAGCCCACAACTAATCTCTCGGGAGAAAAGGAGGGAAAGTTGGCTATTTTACTAAAAATAGCCCACTTTGACTTAACCGACATCGGTTCCTACTCGACCGCCGTCGGTTACGTAACCGCCATTGGTTCCCTATAAATGACCTCCCCCAACCAAAAACAAAGGATCTGGAACTCATTTGGAAAAAGGATCGAAAATTCATTGGCAAGACAGAGACAAGTGAAGACAAGTAGAAGAGGTTGCAGAGAAGAGCATTGAGCCGAAGACTACAACTGAGCCACTGGATTGTTGTCACCCCCGTTCAAGCATTGGAAAAGACTGAGGATAGCTTCATTAGCTCATTTTCCAATACCAGATCATCCCAACTGAGCCTTACTATCACTACCACATTCCTTGGACCTGAATCTTCATCAAGAACGAGTAAGTAGTGTCTTGTATGTTTCTAAGCACCATTTCCTGAGTCTTTTGATTGATAGTAATTATAAGCTCACTCCTAGATCTACCACCTACCAGCACCTGCACTTTACCTTCATCCATACAGCTTTGTATCACCCAGAAGACAATCTTATCACTCTCTGAGTCTTCCCCATCATCTCACTATTCCCCTCAGCCATCCACCAGTCTTAAAACCCCACAATCACCCTGCAACCAACCTCTATCCAGAAGTGCCTAGATTCATCGGCCCTACCGGTGTTGGTTATCCCCTACCGCCGATGGTTCTCTAACCATGGTCGGTTATCCAAATGACTTGACATCGGTCACTGTGACTTATACCCAAAACCTTCCTCTCACCTATTTGTCTCCTAACAACCTCAAATCCAGTCTGGTTTACCCGTAACTCGAGCTAAATGTATCAACAACCATTGACCAAACAAATAACATGACATTTTACTATTGGTAGTTTAGTCTCTATTGCTTTGTAACGAGGTACCTAAATCGTGATTTCGCAATAGTTTCTTTATTATCATTTGTGTTAATTCGTATTAAAAGGGGAACTGACCACCTTCGAAAGGAAGTCTAATATTTCCTGGGCCCAAGGTAGTTCCCTCATTTATTGTCTAACTAAAATCTGGTGGTCTTGTATTCTTACTTACAAGTAGTCCTTCCTAGATAAAAAGGAGTTCTTCGCAATTGATCTCGATCTCTCTACAAAGACGTGCACACCCTCTCAACATTCAACAGGTATTCCTCCTAGCCCTAACCCTTATCTATTTCTCAAGAGAATGAAAGAATAGAAGCAACTCTATTCCAAGAATGGAAACATTCTTTGCGAAACACCATACTTGGGCTCCCTAGGTACCCTAGTCCCATTTGGGGTGCCTTGAGCCTTTCTACACTTTCCCACCACTTCCGGGCACTTTATAGCCATTTGAGCTTCCTATATTTTTAGTGGTCGACCTTTCAAGGTTAATTATGAAATTAGAATAAGAGAACCATATAAATATAAATTTATGATACCATAATGATGGACCAAGCACTAAGCACTAATATCATCATCTAAGGTTGCATCCATCAAAGGCTCCATTTACATCGATCTAGCTTCATCACAAGGCACAAGGTTTGTTCATCCGCATCACTTGCATAGGAGGGAAGTTTATTTTATTCTATCCACCATTTTATTACACTTCTACACATATTTATTTCTCTTTACTTTCACAAAGTACAACTGGAACAAGAGCACCTAGGGCATGATTGCACACACACACACACACATAGAACTACATTGGGTCTTATATGTAGTGTAGTGCTTAGTTAGTAATTCCACCATTGTGGTCGTTGAGGACAATCTGACCCCTTCATATGCATCTTTCTTTTTAGGGATTCGATGCTCGTCTTGGGGTTTTGCAAGTGACTCCTTATTTCGAGGTATTGCAATGACATCGATGTAGTTTAGCGAAGTTAGTCAAAAAGTAGAGAACACAGGTGAATATCCAACAACACCTTAGAGGAAGGTTTAAGGCTATTTCTATAGACCGGGTGCCCATGGATGCACCTTTCCCACTCCAAGTGCCCTAGTTTAGCTAGAGAGCTTGGATCTCGTGCTTTCTCAAGCTTCTATGTGATTATTTCCTCCTCCTATTTTCTTGGTTCACACTGCGACACATTCTAGCATTTCATTGAATCATCTAAGTTGTTTCTAACTCTATTTACACATTAGGGTTTTACATTTCTACTTACTTAGTTGTTTGGGTCATTTTCTTTATACATTTATCTATTATCTACTTTTGTTATTTATATTAGATTAACCTAGAATAATATCACATTTGTATTAATCACTTATTATTCCCTTTTATTGATATAAAATCAAATAAATTGTTTATCATTCATATTTTATTCCATATCATTTATATCATATCTATACATTTAGATTTAAATAAAATATTCATATTTATTAAATCAAGGGAAGGATAACATACACATTTGAACCATTGGGAGGACTAATCCGGGAATAGACTAACCTAGAAGGGTGTTGAGAAAGGACTACAATCAAAATTTTCAACACCGGGGTCTGTTTTCATGCTTGGAAATTGGGAATTTTCATGTTGCAAATTTACATGACAATAGGATCGTAGATTGAAAATGCCCTTATCGCAAAAGGTTTGATAAAACCTCACTCAAGGGATAATGGGAAACATAATAACAATCATAATAGCTCTCACCAAGACAAATCCAAAAACGTTAACCGAAATTACAATGTTTTCAATGATGGTGTTACGAGAAAACCAAAATGTCCACAATGTTCAAAACACTCAGGAAAAATCAAACAAAGCCAAACAACCTCTTTTTATTTCTAGCAAAGAGGCTTCCTCCTCGCGTGATTCTAAAAGATATCACTCCACCCCTTTGAGATAACCTCTCTCAGACATATTACGACAACTTATTAATGCCAACATGGTAATGTTCCCTATCACAAGACCTTGGGTTGAAGGAGAACCAAAACCCATCTGGTACAAAATTGACACTTATTGTGACTTTCATCACATCGATGGTCACACAACTGATTGATGTGTCCATTTACGTCACTTTTTCCAAGACCTTATCGATAGTGGAGAAATTATAGTTGACGAACCTTCAACCAACAAAACACCAAATGAAAATCTTAAGGTGTTTACAAACCCATTCCCAAAACATGGTGTTGATAATAAAAACACTGATAAAGGCCAATCCTCTAATAATGTTGATTACAATTTAATTATTTCGTTTATTGAGGAAGTGTCACTCAATGTTGCCACCATCAAATTCAAACCTCATACTAACGTCATGGCCACACATCAAAATAAATTATGGGTACCCACGGAAATTCAACCATCTACATCTTTTGCAGAGCCTCAAACATCAAAAATTATGGCTCCCCCAAATTAGAAGTCAAAATCTAATGGTAAATCTTCTACTCCCGATCAATTCAGCCTTATAAAATAGATAGCAAAAACACCTATGCATATATGTCTAATGGAGTTATTAAAAGATTCACCTAACTTGCAAGACATCCTAACTCATGCTCTTTAGAAATCATGTGTTATGCCGACCCTTAATGTTCAACAATACCAAGCTATGATTGAAAACCTTTCCCCTAAAATCCCTACTTGTCTTTTGGCCCTCCGGATATATTGAAACCTAACCTTCAAAACAACAAATATTTGTATATTGAAGCCGATGTAATGGATCACAAGGCCAAAAGAGTTCTCATAGATAGTGGAGAAGATCTTAACATCTGCTCTATGAAAATGCTAAGTTATCTTGGTCATATAGTATAGGATTTATATGCTAACATTATTACCATATGTGGTTATGACAATACTAATTTCTAGTCCTTTGGTACCATTACTCTACCCATACAAGTGGTCCCAAAACTCCTTGAAACCATATGTCACACCCTTGATGTGGAAACATCGTAAAACCTCATTTAGGTAGACCTTGGATACATGCGATGTAAGCCGTGCCTTCCACATTCCATCAATGCATCAAATTCCCACATAACGTTAACTACCTTTAAATATTGTAAATTTTTCAAAGAAAAGTACCAAAATGTAAAGTATTGCCCATATGTTGATTGCATAGTTGAGCCTCGTGTCATCCATATTGCAAACAATCGTGTTGATCTGAAACATTGCTTCGCCCTCATACCCACTTGCATATTCTTTAGAAGCATCTACGTCCAAATCATCACCTAAGATTAAGTTCTCACATAAAGGTATTGGTGAGTACATGCTTGAAAATGCATTTCTCATTGGTCAAATCCCATTTTTGCCTCATAGTTATGGATGCCCTAACGTTCCCTATTTATGAGAACCTCCAGTTTACTTCTTGGAAACTACTCTTTGGAGACAACATGGATATCTAGAAGATGAACATATTCAAGGTTCTGACGGCTCTTGGCTATACGAAGATAAGATGGTAGACTGTTATTACGAATCCACTTGAATATACCATAGAACATTGAATGATGAGAAACATGAATTGGAAAGGAAGAGGGCTAGGCCCATAAGGACATGGTACCCTCAAACCCATGGAAATTAAATCTAACCTCTACACACATGGTCTAGGATATGATACCTTTGAGAAGAGGTCGTTTATATTCGATGTATTAACTAGCGATGAGGAATTAGATTTTGAAGTCATGACCAGTTCCACACATAGCCTCTTTGAATACCTCACTGAAACCACGATTTTCATCAAATACCTATCCATCATAAACCTTGACATTTTCTACCCTTCCCTTATTGATCAGGATCAACAATGTCATATTTCCATGGACCTCTTTCAAAATGATGAGGCCATCCAAGAGTTCCTTAGGGCTCAAGACCCTTTTCCCTTGTTGGATCAAAAGAAGGGGTTTGATATAAATCTTGATGCTACTACTTAGGTGAAAAACATGAAATATTTACTCTAAAAGTAAAATAAGTTAAAAAAATAAAAATCATATCTCGCATAGTGAAAACCTTTCTAAGGCATTATGCGAGAGACAAAAATTGAAAAAGAAAAAGAAAGAAAAGGACGCATCTCCTAGTGAAAACCTTTTAGAGGTGCTAGAGAGAGGAGATTCATATCTATAAATATCTAATGACCTACATAAACCATCAATTTCATTTCAAGAAAATGACACTTCTAATATTTTGGTAGAAGAAACAACCACTATTAGTATCAAGCACGAAAGACCAACCTAAATTTCTACAACTTGGTGTCTAGTCTCTCAAAAACTGAAATCAAGGTATTCACAGAGCTTCGATCAATTTTTAAGACATATTTTTTTGTTCCTACAAATATATGTTAGGCCTTGACCCTTCTCTTGTGGTTCATCACCTTGTGGTGCGCCTAGATGCCAATCCTATAAAGAAAAAGTTGTGTAAGATAAATCCCAAGGCTGCATTGCTTGTCAAGGCTAAACTATAAAAATTACTAAATACAGGCTTTATATGGTCTATTTATTACTCAAAGTGGATATCTAACATGGTACCGGTTGTAAATAAGGCCTCCAAAATTCATATCTACACAAAATTTTGTGACATCAATAAGGCATGTCCCAAGGATGACTTCCCTTTACCCAACATCGACATGATCATTGATTCTATTGCGGGCCACGAGATGTTATCTCTTATGGATGGATTTTCAGGATATAATAAAATTTAAATTGTTGAAGAATACCAACATAAGACAAATTTCACAACCCCATGGGGGAAATTTTGTTACAAGGTCATGCCTTTTGTCCTTAAGAATGCTGGTGCAACCTATCAACGTGCAATGACTGTTATTTTCCATGACCTTCTTCATGACATAATGAAGGACTCGTCGATGATATTCTCCCAAATTAAATACTAGATTGGATCATCTAGTAGTTCTTAGGCATATCTTTGAGCGATTAAGGGAATACAAGGTTCTCCTTAATCTAAAAAAGTGTGTCTTTGGTGTCACTTGGGAAAAATTTTGGATTCATTGTCTCACAAAGAGGAATCAAAGTGGACCCTACAAAAGTCAAAGCTATAATGGATATACCGCCTCCTCAAAATCGGTGTTAGCTAAGAGGCCTATAAGGAAAAATACACCCTATTTGATGATTCATCTCTCAATTAGTGAGACAAGTTTCATCACTTCATCTAGTTGCTTAAGAAAGATGTCTAATTCAAGTGGACACATGAATGTCAAGAATCTTTCACAAATTTGAAGGAATATTTGTCCACTCCATCATTTTTCATGCCTCCAAGACAAGACAATCCTATGTTATACACTTATGCAATGAACATGCCATTGGGGAATTATTTGTGCAACACAATGATAAGGATCAAGAACAAGCTATATATTATTTGAGAATAACTCTCCTTGAGCATGAGTCTAAGTACTCACGAGGTTGAAATATCTTGCTTAGCAATCACCTACACTTTTGGTGAGTTGTGACACTATTATTTGAATCATACAACTAAGTTAATTACAAAGGTTGATCCTCTTAAGTACTTACTTTGAAAACCGGTAATAACAGGACGAATATCCAACTGGAATGCACTCCTCAATGAATTTGACATTGAATTTTTCAATCAAAAGCTATAGAAGGTCGAGCTTTGGAAGATCAACTATACGTGGCACCACTTCCGATTCACAACCTTTAAACTTTGAATTTCCAAATGCAGATCTATTATACATAGAAGAAATCCCCTCACGGACTTCATTATTTTAAGGATCTTGCAACATTCATGGTTTAAGAGCTGAAATTTTCTTATGTATGCCCAATGGGGACATCATACCTAAATCATACCGCATCAACTTCCCTTGCAAAAACAACATAGCAAAGTGTGAGTCATTGACCACGAGGCTTAAACTTTGTTATCTTTTGGTGCCTACAAGAATTGAAAGTTTTTGGTGAGTCTTTCCTCATCATCAATCAATTCAATGGTGAGTATCAAATAAAATATGAGAAGCTTCTACCCTACAAATGCATGGTTGATAGTCTCAAAGGATATTTCCAAATTATTACTTTTGAACAAGTTCTTTGTGTATAGAACAAAGCAACAAATGCCATGATAACTATTGTATCCCTTCTTGTATTCATCCTTAATAAAACTCACAATGAGTTCCTCATTGAACATATTTTGGTTCCCGCATATGATTTTCTAGAGTCCACCATGTTTTATGTGATATTTTTAGTCCTAATCACCCATGGTATCATGATATATACACCTTCATTCAAACAAAATCCTATCCTCATAACATAAACATAGCCAATAGAAGAGCCTTGGCACAATGTGCCTCATGCTACACTATCCTTGTTGACACCCTATATCAAAGAGGCTATGATGGGACTCTCTTAAGATGTCTCAATCAGGATGAATCTACTCAAAATGCTTGGTCAAGCACACTTGGATATATGTGGCACACACACTTTAGTGGAATGGTCCTTACAAAGAAGATCTTGCACCTTAGATACTCTTCGGCCCACAATGGAAATAGACACATGCAATTATGTAAAGAAATGACAAGCTTGCCAAAAGAATGGTAATATAATTCATGCACCTTCCCAAGCCTTACAACCTATCACCTCACCATGGCCTTTTTCTAAATGGGGGCTCAATCTAATCAGAAAAATAAATCCCACCTCTTCTGATGGTCATACTTTCATCATAACCACCATTGAATATTTCACCAAGTGGGTTGAGGTTATGCCTCTTACCTACATTTCGGGTGCAATATTTCTAAGTTCATATTTAACCATATCATCTATCATTTTATTCATACTTCATTATCACGATTTGGCTTGAGAATTCATTAGCTAAAAAATATTATATCCGCCTACACACCATATTATCCACAATATAATGGCAAGTTTATACCATCAAATCTAGAAAATATGGTTGATAAACATGGACGTAAGTGGCATAATCTCTCCCTTTGGCTCCTTCAAGAATAAGAATGTCAAAGCATTAGCTAAAAAATATTATATCCAAGGTTCATGATTATACAAGATCAAAAGCAAAGTAGAAAATGCAGATAATATCAAGAACAGAAGGAGATCTTAATATAAATATGTCATGGTAACCTTATCATATTCATTCATAGTATTACTACAAAACATCAGAGTAGGGAGACTTAACATAGTCATACATCCATAATATAGGAAGGATATCGGATCCATACATGTATGCTCACAAAAAAAATTTCATTCCCCATTCCCTCATTACATTCTTCCTATAATCATCTACCCATTTTATCCCATAGTTCTCATGCAGTAATTCTACAGAGCTCCACTACCTCACTTGTGTCTTTTTTTCTTTGCCAAGGGCGTGCATATAAATAGGCATCTGATCTCTAACAAACTCCTCTACAACCTCAGATCTAGCCCCAAGTGTCAAGGTGTGGGTCACCCTGTGCATGCCTCTCCATGTCATGATTAGCTTTTTGGATCTTCTTATCGCAAGGTATATTCCTTCCAGACACCTGTTGCCAGGCTGGAACCTTATCCAAATGGAACACGTTCTTCATGTGTTATGTCCAAAAGGCCAAAAATGGCTAAGTCCCAAATTGTGCTTCAGGCATGCGCGCATCCTGGTTCTCCAAGAACCTTTTTGAATTTTTCCTTGCATGCCTTCACTTGTGTGCACTTCCTCCGGCCATGTGTGCCTACGTGCCTTTAAGATTTGGTAGCTACATTAGGGTCCCAACATTACCCCACACTTCACCTATTCTCCCCCTCGGGAACCTTTTCAAAGAATGCAGTACAAAAATGCAAGGCCTTGCCTTGGAAAAGAATGGAGGGAAAGAATAAAGAATGGGGGAGAGAAAGAATAGAAGGAAAACTACCTAAAGAAGAAGAAGGGGAAATTTTTTGCCACAGGTTGGCCTCCAGTGTATTCCAAGTGCTGACTTCATCCTGCGCTCTTGTGCAGAGGTCACCAACCAATGTGCTCACCTTGTCAAAGGTTAACCCTTCCCCTTTTGTGTTAATGGTCTCCACCACAGTCTCCAGTTCCTTAGTGTGATCTTCCAAGGCATCCATCTTCCTCGTAATGACCTTGTAGAGCTCTTTTAGCGGGTTTTGATTGAGACTCACAGGATCTCAATAGCTTCAGACTTCTTTTCCACTTTGGCTAGGATCTTTTCTCACTCGGCTCTATTGCCTTTATTCTTTTCCCTGAAGTCCTTCAGCTCGCCTCAATCGCAAGCAAGCAAGCATGCATGCTTGTCACCTTGTCTTGATCCGCGCAATGGTCGTAGGTGACCCCCATGGTTTGTGTAGCTATCTTCACATCAGCAAGCACCTTGTTGTATTCAGCCATGAGTGATGATGACTTTCAATTTGTCCTCCTTCTCCAAGCGTGTGCAAACTACCTCCTCTGCCGACTCCAAGGCCAAAGGCTACCTTTCCATGGTGAGGATCCGAGTCAAGTCCTCTAGACATTCCAGGGAGGATCCATACTTTTACGTGGGAGGGTTAAGGTCCTGGGTGCTTCATGATAATAGCTTGGGAGATGAGCTCCACCTTCTTGGAAACTTCACGTACCCTAGCCTTTTCCTCCTGAAGCTCCCTCTGTAGTTGAGTGCTGATTAGTTTCTCAAGGCTGAGGTCCTTTGTTAGCTTAACTACTTCTTCCTTCCTCTTCTCCAATAGGTCCTCCAAGACTTTAACCCTGTCATTTCTATAGAAGAGCCTAGCCTCAATTTCCATGGAGACTTTGTTGAGTGTGTTACACACTTGCTCATCCGATAGTTGTTGTGTGTTTATAATGGGGTTGTCCCCCTTTCCTTCGACAACAGCTAGTACCACTCCTTGGTTAACCTCGAACTCGGGCTCATCGAGGTGGGAGTCGAATGCCCATGATAGCATCTTCCTTGTGCATGGGTATCCACCCTCAGGATCAAAGGACTCCATGGTGGTGAGCTCCTTGGTGGGCATGGTACTCTAGAAACATGCATGTGCAAAACTTTGTTGGGGTCATCAACATATCCCATCATTATTCTTCCCCCTTCCACGCATTTACTTCCCATGCGCACACCCTTGGGAATAGTTAAAAGAGTTGGGCCTTTTGTGCTACCCACACTCTTCTCCCTTTTCTCTTCCTTGAATTTCCGAGCACGAGCTCCGCGCTGCGTGCTCCAACTCCTCTTCGACCAAGGTATTAATTATCTTCTCCACCTCCCTTGTCACTTTCTCATTCACCTCCTCCTGAGTGAGCTTGGGCATATCTGGCTCCTTAGTACTTGCCCCCTCACTCCTTTCTTCACTCCACGTGCCTTCCTCCCCTTGGGTGCCCTTCCTCCTTACAAAGATGAAAGCATCATTTGTATCTTCTTGCTCCTCTTCCCCGAATCATGGACATCAATCGGCTCCTGATCCACCTCCAACTCTTCCTCTTCATCATCATCCTTTTCACCTATATAGGCATTCGGTCATCTGTATCTTCAGACTCTTGTTCTTCCATCCCCTTTTCTTCTTCCTCTGCTGAAAACTCCTAGAGTCGGGATGTGGTCTTCTCTTCATCTGAGGGCTCCTCAGGGGATGGTGGCTTCACAGGTTCTGGGGTCTTTCTCCCACCACCACCTTTCTCTTCTTCTTCCAGATGTAGGTACTTGGCCCCATGGTATCTACATTCTGCTTCTCCACCACCCTTTGTTCCTCTTTCTCTTCCCTCTCCTTGCGCTTTGGCGTGGGCTTCTTTCTTCCAATAGGGTCATCTGGGATGGATATCTCATTCTCCACGTATGCCCTTTTCAAATTTTGGCCTTATGCATAGGTAAATCCTCATAGAAGCATTGCTCCCAAGCAATAGGTAAGGTCAAAGGCCTTACAATATGCACATCCTGTGACATGTACCTTTCAACGTACATGTGCTTCTCTAGGTAGACCAACTTCTTTCTCATTTCCCTGTGCTCTCTGTCAAGGGTGGACAACTCCAGGTTTAATTTCTTTGATTCCTTGTATCTGTTTACCCCACTTGGAAAAATTGGGCAAGTAAATGAGAATGGGAGTTTGCACCATGGACTCCAACTGCCATCCACCAAAATGAACCTACCAAATAGAAGTGTTGGTAGACCGTGAACTCTGCTTCTCCTTTGGTCACCATGGGGAGTTGTTCAGGATCCACCATTCAGCCCCGAATGCATTCCTAAGGTGCTTATACCATTTGTCTAAGTGTGCCTTGTGTACCCCTGTCATTGATTCACATGTGTATTTCTGAAATCTCTCCACAGGTGAAGGGATCTTCAAGCAGGTACTCCCACATGAATTTTCGGATGCATCCGACACCCCGATTTCTGAGAACACAATTGTCAACAAGAATGTTTCCAAATAGGATTTTTCCTCCCTTCTCCATGCTGCTTATGATTTCATCTGCTATGTATTGGGAGATGTTGTATATATGGTGCCTTCCGTGACCTTCCTGCAGACATTCAACCAGGGCTTGCTCACCTGGGTCCACCTCTCTTGTCCATTCAGCTTGGAGACAAGGTGTGTGGCCATCTTCATCACCGGATCACTGATATCCGAGATGTCATAGTACCTTGATCCCTTCTTCAATTCCTGGGATGCTATGGTTTCTTTGATTGCCTCCTCATCCAGGAGGTCATCTATGAGCATCCCCTTTATAGTTTAGGCCTGTGAAGTGTGAAATTAGTTGGGGAGTTATGCACATTTTGCACCCTGTGAAGCAGAAGAAGTCTTCATGTACGTGCGTCATCAACCATTGGTACAAGCACTCAGGCTTCCCAAAATATGGCAACTCAAAAGTTGGAGAAGCCCTACCTTCTCCATTTTCACCTTGACCATCGTCATTGTAGATTGGCAACCCATCAGGTGTTCATTTATTTGTGGGGCACACCAGCTCCAGTGCCATTTCCTTTCATGATTGTGCTTGACCGGTGATTGTAGTTCGATCATGGTCATCTATCTTATGTGGGACTCCCACTCTTGCCCTAGCAAAACCCCATCCGGTATTGCATTTCCAAGTACCATTCCTCATTTGTATCCATGGGTATTTCTTCTTGTTTCTTCTTTCCTTTTCCTTTACCCTTTCCCTTCTTGGATTGTTTTACAGGTTTACCAACTAGTTTTGTGGCCATCATTTCACCCTTTGCTTTCATTCCAAGTTATCTTATGAGTTGTTTGAATGTTTTTTCTCATGTGCCCCCGTGCCCTAAAACACAAACCCTAATCTCTGATTTTTCTCCTTCGATCACGGTGCTTCTTCACAATGTTCCTCACACCCGTGAATCACTTCTTGCTCTAGTTTGTAGATCTAACAGACCGATTGTGCTTAAGTTTTTGGGATTTTCCTTCACACGAGTCAGTTCTCAAAACCCTAGCTCTTGAAAGAAAATCACTCTTCTTGTTTTCGCAAAGTAAAATAATGAACTGCCCATTCTTGTATTTATAGCTTTTCCCACTTTTACGCATTTAAGGCTAGGCTACCTACCACCGTATGATAATGTTTAATGTGGTGTTTTCAAACAAAACCCGACTTCAACGCTTCTCCTTACGTGCCCAATCCTTGCATGAAAACTTTTCCACCCGCGCCCCTTCGCATGAAAATTTTTCCACCCGCGCCCAATCCTTGTGTGAAAACTTTTCCAACGTGTGAAAAATTTTCCAACCTTCTGGCATGCAAACAATCCATCTTGACAGAAGACTCTTACGCATGTGTGTTACCAGTGCCAAAGGCACTTCTTCCATCCTCATGATTCTTGCTTTCACCTACCTCATGTTTTTTGCACTTTTTCTCCTTTGTACGTGGATTTCCAATGTAACCTTATTTTGCCACCCATCTACCTTCTTTTCTCCTAATGCATCTTTTCAAATAAATCCAAATGGTCTACCAACCCAATCCTCTTGGCAGAATAACTCCATGCTTCTCTTTATCACCTCACCCCACACTAAAATGATGTGTGGTCCTCTGCGCATTCATAAGTCAAAAAGTAATAAGGTTACCGTGCCCAAGGTAAAAAACAAAACAACAACGTGAAAGGGAAATACAAGAAAGGAAAAGCATAAAAGGAAATTCTAAACTAACTGGAAAAACTACCTTATTTACAAACACCAAGAAGCATTATTTATAGTAGGGCTTCAGCCTACTCCTATCAAGTGTCCAGTAATTTTGTTCCATCCAGCAAGACTTCAGAATCGCATGCCCGAATCAAGGATGTATGAAATTACATAAGGACCCAACCAATGCACCTTCAACTTTCCAGGATGGCGTAGAAATTTTGAATCATATAGCAATACCATCTGGCCAACCTCAAACTATTTGTTCTTAATATGGTGGTCATGCCATGCCTTTTGCTTTTGCCTTCTCAGTTGTTTGGCTCCATCTTGCTAGTGAGCACCTTTCATCCAACTTTATCAATTCATCTATTCTTTCTTCCAAAGCTGCTTGCTCATCATCCAACCCTCCTGTGCATGCTATACGCAGAGATGGTAGCATGAATTTGACCGAAAAACTACTTCCATGCCAAACACCAATTGAAATGGTGTGGCCTTGTTCAATCTTTTTATATGTTGTTCTGTATGCCCAAAGAACTATGCTGACACCTTGTCATCCCAATCCTACCTACCCACATCACATATCTTAGTCAATGTGTGACTAAGGATTTTGTTGAATGCCTCTGTAGTCCCATTTTCCTGAGGGTGATAAGGGGTAGTCTTGTGATGGGCTACCATGAATTCTGCCAATAGAATCCTGATGGTTTCATTTAAGAAGTGAGTGCCCCTATCACTTGTTAAACTTAATGGGCACCCATACCTACTGATAATGTTTCCCACAAAATCTAGTAGCCATGGTATGGTGCAATCCTTAGGGGTGGCCTCTACCCACCTTGTCAGATAATAATACAGGTAATGATATACCATGAGTTAGTCCTTCACGCAGCTGGTGAGATTGGTCTGACAAAATCTATTGCCCATTTCTCAAAAGGTTCCGCACTGGCGATGGGGTGCAAGGGCATCTCATCCCTTCTTCTAGGTTTTCCAAGGCACTGGCAAAGTGGTCACAGGCCTTGCAAAACTCAATGCAATCCTGGTGAATCATCTCCCACCATAGTCCGGTGACTAGGATCTTGCGCACGGTTGCATTCCCCGCATAGTGTCCTCCAAAGCAATCCCACCATGGGCTTCTTCTATTATGGCCATGTGTTCATGTTCTAATACACACGTGCAAAACCTCATCGTGGCCCATTTTATACAAATCCCCATTGATCAACATGAAGGGTGGCACGTATGGCTAACCTTTTCCTTTCCAAAGTGCATTCATCCCTTTGGGTGCCACACCTTCCTTGAGAAAAACAACAATGTCTTCTAACTCCGAGGGCGCGTGCCGCAACCTGAATAGTTGTGCATCCGGCATGGTTTCCTCGATACTTTGTGTGTCCTCTCCCGAATCAATCCTTGATAAATGATCCAGCCCACAATTGTTCTTTCCAGGTTTTACCACCACTTTGAATTCAAATTCTTGAAATAAAAGTACCCAACGACATATGTGCCCTTGCAACACTGCTTTGTTTACTAGATACTTCAAGGCCATATGGTCAGTGTAGAATATGAAGGAGTCACAACAGATATTGTCTAAATTTGTGGAGTGCGTAGATCATGACAATGCCTCGCGCTGGTCATTGTATAATTTTTTCTCTGGTGTCAACTTTCTACTTGCAAAACACAAGGGATGATCAACAATCCCTCTCTCCGGTTGAGCAAGAATGGCTCCCATTGTTGTACTAGAGGCATCCACGTGGACATGGAAAGGTTTATCCCATGATGGGAATCATAGAATAGGTGTGGTGATAAGCCTTTCTTTTAGAGTGTCAAATGCCCTCTGCTGCGCTCTCCCCACTGAAAGGCACTCTTATGTCTGAGCAATATTTCCAAAGGCGTGGTGATCTTGGCGTATCCCTTAATGAACTTTTTGTAGTACCCAATGTGTCCAAGAAATCCATGCATGGTGCTTTGGCTGGTGGGCTCCCCTAATCCCACAATAACTACAACTTTCATGGGATCCACCAGTAAGCCCTCTTTGCATATGATATGCCCCAACAATGTTCCAAAAGGAGTTGCAAAGACACATTTCTTGATGTTGAGGGAAATCCTCAACTACCGACATCTTTCAAACATCAATCTCAAGTTATCACAATGGTCCCTTACCAATCCATACACTATCCAATCATCCAAATATACTTGAAGGAACTTGTGGATGAAGTCCTTAAATGCTTGTACCACTATGCGCAAAAATACAATGGGTGCATTCCTCAATCCAAAGGGCATGACCGTGTATGCAAAGCTTCCCCACTCTGGTGGTGAAAGTTGTCTTTTCTTGGTCTTCCTTGGCAATCCTTACTTGGTGATATCCCGAGAATCCATCCGTAAAGGAATAGACCTCGCGCCCAACAACTCCTTCCAAAATCTCTTCAGTGAAGGGGGTGGGAAAAGGATCTATGATACAAACAACATTCAACTCCCTGTAATCCACACATATCCTAATCCACCCATCCTTCTTTATGTTGATCACCATTGGACTTATCCATTTTGATTCCTCCACAGCCTCAATGATACCGGATGCTATCATTTTGTCTAGCTCTTCTTTAACCCTTACGCGCATGTTGGGATTCATCCTGTAAGGCCTCTTCCTGACCGGTGCGCACCATCTTTCAACTTTATCCTCATTTCCCCAATGAATGGTGGATGCCTTTCAACTCATGGTATCCACGTGGGAATAAATCCTCAAATTCATGCAAGAGATCGATGATCTTTGATACTTCCTTGTCTCGACCAGTAGTCCCCAATGATAGCTTCCTTGGGCTCCTTCTCGAGCCGATGTTAACTTTCTTGGTTTTGAGTGGTTCATGATACGCATGCATGCACATGCATCACACTATCAACTACCTCACACATCCCAACCGAATGGTCAACATTCAGGCTCTCCATCTCCTCTCCATCAATAACGTATACCATCTTTCCTTTCTCCTTTTTCAACACACACGCGTGCTCGAATTGTATGTCTTCTGGTTCCTCCTCTTCGAACCATGCTTCCAAGCTAGGTCCACCAAGTAAGTTTACTAATCTATCTTCCACCATGGTGCAATCCCCCAGAGTGAGGTGCTTGATAGTCTGCAATGCCTCATCAACCAAGTTGCATGGTACTTTGGTACTCGAATGTGTGAACCAAGTCAGCCGCTAATTCCTACCAATTTCCCATTTGGTGGTGAGTTTCAGAATGGATGTACCAAGCGCGCACAACCTTGTAGTGTCAAATACAACTTGTGCACCCAAAGGGAGGGTGGTAAAGCTTCCGTGCCTTCTCCCTAGACCCTCTCACATGCCTGGATGTGGGAAGAGGTGGGTCCATTGCCATTGTAATCCTTGATAGTGCGGTGGGTATGTTGCTTCTTCGAGAATCGACAAAGTGAGTGCAATTCTAACTTCACGCCACTCCAAAGTTTTTTCACTATGCGTGGCCCACCACCTCGTTGTTGTGCCTATCAAAACATAACCAACATACCTCATCACTCATCCTCCCTCCATTGAGCTTCCATTTCTCTCAAAAAGACCTAGGTATGCATCCCCAGAATACTTGGTTATTGCCTTTCCTCCCCTGTGCACCGAAACTATACGTGCCATGGTTACCTTGGTCACCGATCCTTTCAGATGTCACCCAATCAATTCATAAGTCCCATGCACCCAATTATCACATGCTATACTAGTAGTATCACTGACAGATTGAGCATCATCAAACTAGATGACTCCTTTTGTAGGGTGGATGGTCTCTGGATCTCTTATGGAGTGCACATATATTCTGTCAAGGACTCCTCTCCAAGGGGTTCAAGTATAGGGTGTGGAATTTCCATCAAGCAAGTGGTATAATCACCCTCTCTTCCTTGTTTTCAAAGCTTATGTACCCCTTGTTAAACCAGAGATCTGCATTATTCTTATAGCACCATGGGTGCCCAAGTAAAGCTGGGAAATTATCTACCTCAAGCAAGTGCCAAGACTTCAAAATCCCCAGTGAACTTAGTCCCCTGAATGGTAATGGTCACATCCTTCAAGACACCTATGGGCATTGCCTTTGTCTTATTTTCCATATACAACACATTTGAAGATGGCTGTAATGCAGGTCTTCCCATTTGATGCTAGGCATCCAGAGTGAGAACATTAACCTCCACGCCTATGTCAATGAGGATGTTGCTAAGCACCATCCATCCACTACTACATTCAAGGTGATCTCTTTGTCATAATCAAGGCTGTGAGGTGGGAGGTTTGCATGCAGGATCTACCTTTCGTGTTCTTCCCCCACGTGGTACCTTTTCTCTCAACCATGCTCCTAGCAGGGGAATAATATTCTCCTGCCTCAAGCAGTTTACACACCTCCTTAACCTCATCCAAGTCATCCTTTGGTGCTTCTACGGTCTTCTTTGCTCATCTTTTCTAGTTTTCTCTTTTAAGCATTGGATCTCCCCTTGTAAACTTTGAATTACATCCATGGTTTCCTGGTAGACTTCTTTTTGGTGAGCGGGTTTGGATACTTCCCATGTACTACTTCTTCCTCGAAACTAGAGGTCTCTACCTAGGTGCTTCCCTGCATGCGTGTGGACTCCACCCTTGTTGTTACCATAACAGGCTCTAGTTCTGATTCACGTATTACTCACATGGGAGCCATTACACGTCAGCCTTCTTAATACTCACCATGGCAGTGCCCTTATCCTTCTGGTGCTGCTATGACTCATATGTTCGTATAACTCTGGGCACTCTTCGTACTTATGTTTTTTTCCACACCAGGAGCATTGTAGAAGATCTGGACATTCACGCTTATAATGGTCTGTGGCTCCACAATTAAAGCATGTTCCATGTGGGAACTCACTTCTTCCCCCCATGGTTACCATGACCATGAAATCCTCCATGAAACCCTCTTCCACGTGCACCTCCATCTCCGTGCTCTTCATACCGATGTTCATCTCCTTTGGAACTACTGGCAATGCCAGTCTGGTGCACACCAAGATCAATTGCCTCATGAATCTGGTCAATCAATCTACAATCCTTGGTGTCATGTGTGGTTGAGGTACATATCTTACAATAACAAGATATGTTTTTATGGATGGATCATGATCACACGCTAAAAAGGGGGCACCTACTTGCATCATGGTCCCCGTGACATATTTCACAATTTACCTACTATGCGCGTACCACCTTCCGAGTACATATCCCACCATTATCCTTTGTGTGCCCTTCTACGTTACAATCTATGCACCACATCCCACCACGAGTCTCTAGAACTGTGTTGGTAGATAATTTCTCCAATTGCTTAGCCATGGCAAAGTGATCTGAGCCTCTAGAAATGGGCTAACACTAGTGTCAACACTACCAACTACCTCAAGCATGCAAAGTAGCTTCCAACGCTTTCGCGGGTCCGTGAATGTTTTATGAGACAAAGCCCTCCTAAAGGGTGTGATCAACCCTCCGAAAACCACTGAGCATGTTGTGAAGGGTGGATATCATAAGATAGTTTAGATAAATAGTTTTAAAGTGTGCATCATATTCCCACATGCTCTCTGCCATTCCCTGCTGGATTTCTTTGAGAGAGCTGATGCTCTTCTATTCAAACTTAGGTATGTGGAATTCCACCAAGAATGCATTTCTCAACGTGGTATAATCCACAATAGTCTGATGAGGGTCATACTTTCTATACCAACTATGCACGTGTCCTTGCAAGGTCATCACAAATTGACTGGCCTTTCGATCCTGGGTCGTGATCCCCTTCACGCACGCCATAGCAGCTCACACTTATGCACATGCTCTATGGCATCTTCTATCCCACTGTAATCTGGTAAGTGTAGAGACATCTCAAAAAGACTTGAGGAGGTGGCTGAGGCCCTTGTCCTCCCGATCCAGTCCCTTGGTTTCCTCTCCGGTGTTTCCTCCTCCACCAGATCCACTAGATCCTGAGCCACCAGCTCCACCACTTCCACCTCCAGATCCTCCTGTGTTAGGTACAGGGCCTGTGTTTGTCATGCCGAATGCTCCCATCATCCCACTGAATTTGTGCACCGATAGTTTGTGAACTAGTGCCACTCCCAGTCATATTTCCTCCACCACTTCCTAACGCATGCTTCCAAAACCAGCTTGTATATGTGCCTTGTCCAAACATTCCACCAAATACTGGAATAGTGTGTGAAGCCATAGAAGTCCCAAATGAGAAGTTGTATCTTCTGGGTGCCGATCGGTTGCTTCTACTGATATCAAATGGATCAACTATACTTTTCCCTCATTCAAACAAACCAAGTGCCAAGGTTTGGTCACTAGGTGGGGTCAGATGCATGCCAATGACTCTTCTTTCTCTATGTGATGGACTCTCATCAAAAGCCACAAGGTTTTCTCTCCCACGCTTACCAAGATGGGGTATCACAGACTGTTCGGGTTCCACATCCTCCGCGTGAACCTCAACTCCTTTCCACCATGTCTGGCTCCATAACCCACTTGTAATCCCATGTTGTCTATCGATCTCCCTTTCACGTGCTTCATTATACTTGAGCCATGTCTCTCCTCCCTTTCCTTTTCAGTCATTATATCAGCCATCTTTCCCCAACCTGGCTTCCTCGCCAAGTGCTCAGAGTGGTTTAGCCGGCCATAGGAAATGCCTCTAAACCCATGGTTACCATCAAGATTTTGATCGCAAGGGGGATAACATGTAGAAATGATCCTCTGGGCTCCCACAAAACTCAAACTCAACAAACTTCGAGACAGAATACGTGGAAATTACATATTCCAGAGTGTAGCTAGTCAATACTCCCTTCCACCAATGATCTATAGCATGGGTCCATGTTAGATCAACATCTTGCAAGTTCTTGATATGTTTCTTGGGTCCAAGGGTGTGACTTATAATACCACCCCGATCTAGATGTATAAGCCGAGAGCCATTCAAATAACTCTACTGGGAAACAACAGAAGAAGGTTTCATACAACTCATGATAAAGAGTGTCTTCCACCCATCTTCGTGTCAAACCTAGGTCCAGTATTGAATCTCTGAGTGAATTCATCCTCCATGCTTTTAAACCAATCTTCAACACCTTCCAGGGTTATTCTCTCCATCATCACTCTTTGCATAGATCATGATGTATGCCATGTTCCACTACAACTTTAAAAAGAGGTCCCAAGCAATGGAACCAAGATGTAGTCATTTTTGCACCCACCAAGAACAAGGGAACCTCATGCGCATCACCGGCCTATCACCCAATGGGCACTGGGTGCTCACCCGAGGCACGCGAGAGGGAGCCGAGTCTCTCTTTTATGTGAGTTTAGTGGAAGGCATACTTCATGATCTTGACTTAGTGATTTAAAGACATGAAAAGCTATAGAGCTCAGAATGGCTTCTATACCCCTTCAGTCATAACAAAAGCAAAGCGCAACAAAATTAATAGAACTAGGAAGTTGTAAATCCACAAATAGACTTAACATTCAAGTAAGGTTCATGATTATACAAGATCAAAAGCATAGTAGAAACATGTAGATAATATATACAGAAGGAGATCTTAATATAAATGTAATGGTAACCTTATCATATTCATTCATAGTATTACTACAAAACATCACAGAGAGGTAGACCATAGTCATACACCATATCTGGATCCATACATGTATGCTCACAAAACAAAATTTTCATTCCCCATTCCTCATTACATCCTTCCTATAATCATCTACCCATTTTATCCCATAGTTCTCGCAGTAATTTTGCAGAGCTCCGCTACCTCACTTGTGTCTCTTTTCTTTTCCAAGGTGCACATATAAATAGGCATCTGAGCTCTAACAAACTCCTCTCGCAACCTCGATCTGGCCCCAAGTGTCAAGTGTGTGGTGTGGGTCACCCTGTGTGCATGCCTCTCCATGTCATGATTAGCTTTTTTTGGATCTTCCTATCGCAAGGTATATTCCTTCCAGACACCCTGTTGCTAAGCCGAACCTTATCCAAATGGAACATGTGTTCTATCCTTTTCAAAAGTACAAATAAAATGTAAAACATTTCAAAAATGTTCCAAAAAAACACTCGTAACTATATAACTTAGTTCATCAATTTCGTCATCTGATTGTTCTAAATCATTTACATTCTTCAAATCAATCATGTTATCCTTCATGATAATGCTTGGTGGCAATACTTGGAAATGAATTCATACAGTTCATGCTTAAAAGGGATTTGAAAAGAGTTGTTTGGAGTATTGAAGCATCACTCCACTCTTCACTTGATTCAATCCTCTTGTGTTCTAAGTTATCTCCTAGGGCAATGTAAATTTGTCTATCTCTTCACTTTGTGGAACACATTACGAATATATTTAGACATTAAAATTATAAATTATGTTATATTATTTCTTGCTCATTAGTTTAACATTAGAACTCCTTATTTTCTTACTTATCTAAGAATGCCTTGTCTTTTAGTTGAACTATCAAATGTCATTGTGTGTGTTCTTAGATCAATATCTTGTTTAAATTAGCTAGATTAATCAATGTTCTGTGTTTTGGAATGTTGTTGTGATTATAGACCAATTACAGGATAATTCTTGGCATCTTAGTTCACAAATAACTTTGGTGTCATTCATTCTTGTTCATATTGGGTTTGTTTGCATGTTTTTTTGTCTTTTGACAACTTTCATAGTTTTTTTCTTCTGGATCATACGATAACTCGTAAAAATAAATAAAAAACGTAAATTTCAAAATTCACAAAAAAATATTATATTAATTAATTATAAAACCCTTCAAAGTGAACCTTTCAACATTTCACCAAACTCTTGATAAATTCATACCTTTATCTACTACCCTAGTGATCGTTCCAATCTTATGACTATCACTTTCTTCTCTTTGCATGATTACTTACTCTACTCGGGCAAGTCACAAAATTGTTTTTCCTTCGCGATATAACTTCGCCTAGGGTAATTTATTTCAGATCATTTGTAAAATGGATCCAATAAGAGTTTCATGAGGAGTATCTAAGTATATTATTCTCTCCAGTCTGATCCTATTCCCAAGCCTTTCATAAGTTTAACATTTGGGAGCATTTACATCTACTTAATCATCATTGTGGTGCGCATTAGGGACATATGTGATTGTCTTCTTTTCAAAGTTGTGTTGCATTACTGATTTTTACTTCTTGGACCAATTTCAAGTAGTGTGATAACATCTTGGTTCATTTATAACCCTGATGCCTACACCTATTGTTCATATTGGGATTATTTTCCTTTTTATCTTTTTTTTTTACTGTGTGTGTGAGTGTTTGTTTACGCACATCTGCGTTACCCATCTTAATTCCTTAATAATCATGATGACAACTCTATTGTGCAATAAAAAAAAGGTTGCTCTTATATTCACACTCTCCAAATGACACTCATGCTACAAGTAAAATTCCTCCTATCCTTGTTCAAATCCCATGCTTCCTTCCTATCAAGCGATCGTCCACCGCCTTGTTGTGTCATCCACCTACTTGAGGGGGCATTCCTCTACTATCCTACTCATTGAGGCATCCAAATGCTTCATTGCTTCCCACTCGTAGGGGCATTTAAATGCTCCGCTACTTCCTACTCGTTGGGGCATTCAAATGCTTCAACACTTCCTACTCATTGGGGCATCCAAGTGCTTAACAACTTTCGCTCACCACTCTTCCAAGGAAAATTTTAAGGGTCCCTCTGAAAAAATACTTAGAAAATATTTGGTGAATCTGGGAAAATTAGCTTTTGTACGAATGATGAATATCAAGACATCACGACATCACTATTAAATGCTAGTAGACGGCAGATTTTTTATATGCTACCAACTGATAAAATAAAGTATGTTGTCGACTAGTAGCATAAAAATGCTACCATCGACAACATTTTTATGCTACCACTGACATCATAACTATATGTTGTCGGTTGGTAGCATTTTTATGCTCCAAACCAAAAGCATACTTTATTCTGTCATTCGGTAGCATAAAAATATGCTACCCACTGACTATATTAAGGAAATTTTTGTGTATTTCTATTTCACATGAATGGAAAACCGACCCCTAAAATTAACTTGTACCCAAAAAAAATTGGCGAACTGGTCCTAGCTTGTACCCCAAAAATTTGCTAATTTCAAATTTCAAAAACCATAATATTCGTGAATTAATGAATATTCACCACTAAAATTTTCCATGTGGCTTTGCATGCATCTACTATCTTTAAAGCACTATTACTTCACAATAGAACTTTAAAGAGGGGAAAATGTAGACACCCCAAAAATTACACTAGTTCCCAATACTATCTCGGTTCACTTCCTAGTTCACCCCTTTGCGATTGATTAATCTAATTAATTAATCAAGTACATTCACCCCCTTTGGATTAATTAAATTAGTCCATAATACACTTTAGCTAAGTTAATTAACATTTATTAAATAAATGATTAATTGATTATGTTGCACATTGTAACAGTTACTTAATTGGGGAAATGCACCTATTTTCCCTAGTCAACAACCACTTCCCCATTCCCTAGTTAACTCAAATTTAACTCCACCTTTCTAGGGTCCACCCTCCATGGCTCTATTCTTAGCTATAAATACAAGCCATCCCCTTTGTAAAAATGATCCTTGGAGCTTTGAGAAAATTACATCCCACCTATGCTAATTTGACAACTGCATCCTTGTGAACTTCACTCGTAGCATTTGCAAATCCATTTGGAGATCGAATCAAGAGCATCCACATTCAAGCATCTACAAGATCACACAAGCTCAAAGGCTTCCACGATCTTATTTGAGGTTTGCAAGGGAGAACTGATGGGAAGGTTTGCAGTTGTTATTTCTTGTCTTTCGTTTTAGTTGAGTTTTTCCATGCACACACTTTATTCTTTCTTGTTTATCACTCAAACACAAGGACACGCTCGAGCTTGCTTTGTAACACACATGTTGTCACCTTCAAAAACATCTCAATTCTTATATTCAATTGTCTAAACCACCTTTTTCACCTCCAAGTAAACAAAATTGTGCCTCATCTACAACAAATGCATACTCTCCACGTAGGTCATCAATGTGGTAGATGGAATATTTATGTTCGGTCGGGCATTGCCACCAAAGTTAACATGTGGTTAATTACACACAACCCAAAGATTTGGGACTTCCTTGATTTTTTTAAATAGAGAGGGATAATGTGCATGTCATGGGCAATGACGTGAGGCTTAGTAGTTTTCTTGTGAGATGACATCCCACATTATTTTATTCCCTTTATAAGGGTGTCACTTAATGTTATCACCTATTAAAATACAAAATAATGTAATTGTCATGTGTCCTACACTATAAAAGTTGTATTCTTATTTCCCTATTCCCTATAAATCCCAAGCACACCGGCCTATCACCCAACATTAGTTGGGCACTCACCGGGAGGCACGTGTAGGTTTCAAGCCCCCTTTATGTGATATTCATAAGAATGTTCGCTATTAATGGAGGAATGTTTGTAGAAACAGAAATACAAGCATTTATTCTAGCATAGAGTAAAAACACTAGATCTAACATAGATGCACCATGATATAAACGTAAACATTGCAACATCATAAGAGAACTAGATTTGTACCATGAGTAACATGAAATACACTAGGGTTTGAACCCATTAGACATAGATATATAGAATAACCCGTCATATATTGATTAACAAGTGTTTATAGTAGTCATATTACATCAAAAAGGTTCAACAATAGATTAGTTACATCATTCTACCATTAGCATTCTACCCTCCCCATGGCTCTGATCTAGAAACTCTATATTACCCCTTAGAACCATTACATATTATTCACCATGCATATGCACACATACTCGACCTTCAACCTCTAACACCTAACACCCAATACCCTTGTCTAGATCCAAAAGGCCTCCTTAAATAGGATAAGAGCTCACCTAAACATCATTCCAGAAGCAATCCTACATGCCAAATGTCATCATATCATGTTATACTCGAGTTTCTAAGCCATGCAGATGCCATCTAGCCATAACAACCTCCACTTTACAACCTATAACCATAATGATTCCTTAGAATATTCTTTTCTTGAGCTTCAAGTCTTCATGTAACAACCTTGTCATCATTATGCTTATCTACACTTCACGTGTTTTTCATGTGATACCCTTCAACTGAAATGTGGCTAATTCCTTAAACCCTTTCCTACTCTTGAGTACAAACCTATCTCTCCACGTGTGTGTTTACTTACACGCTTTTCTCCATAGTGCCTTCTGCGTGCACTCATCTTCTGCTTTAGGACTTAGTCATTTTTCTGGGCTCAACATCACCCCACACTAAATGTGTTTTCCATCCTCGAGAAAACAATTTGATCCCCAACAAATAACAAAGAATGGTGGGAAAGAATGACATGTACCTATCTTGCGCTAAAGAACAAAATAATTTTTACTACTATTGTACAAGGATTAGGAAGTCTTTGTTCAAGGATGCTTCAATCTTATTCTAGGCATCCACCTCACTATGCACTTGTTGAAATAAATCCCCTATCAATGCATTGACTTCATCAAATGATAATTCTTCACCTTTAACCTCAAAGTGTAACAATATTTTCCATCTGCTTGTTAAGGTTTCTCAATGCGTCCATCCTTCGTAACCTGGGGATATAATTCCTTCACTTTATTTTTAATCAAGACCCTTAAGTCTTCGATCACCTCAAACTTCTTCTCGACCTCTGCTATGATCTTGTCCCACTCTACCCTATTATTCTTGTTATTTTCCTGGAACTCCTCTAGGTCACGCCTCATGAGTAGTGATCAATACACTTGCCACCATGTCCCTATCTCCATAGTTGTCATAGACAACTTCAGCCATGTGCGTTGTAGTTTTTACAGAGGCAAGGAGCTCAAAGTACCAAGTTATGGTCTCTTCAATTTTCAACTTCTCCTACTCTCTTTGTCATGGAAAAACTTCCTCTACCAACTCCGGCAATTGGTTGCGTCTCCATTGTGATCAAGCACGTCAAATCCTCCAAGGCAGTGGAAAGATGACTCATACTTCTGCTCATGGGGGCTAATTTTGGGTGTGCTAAAATAATGGAGTCTGAGATAGTCTCTACTTTCTTATAGGATTCACACACCCTCACCTTTTCCTCTCTCAAATCAGCCTTTAACTATGTAATTATAGACTCCTTCCCTTTTATCTCCCTATCTCTCTCTATTATCTCCTTATTCTTTTCCTCCAATTCCTCCTCCAAGGCTCGATTCTATTATTCCTCCCGAATAACCTTGCCTCCACTTCTACCGATACCTTGTTGAGTGTGTTACAATCCTACTCATCCGTTAGCCATTGGGTATCCAATAGGATTCACCTCATTGGGGTTTTATGTTTCTATTACTACATCCACACCAACTTCAAATTCGGGCTCATCAACATGGGATTCAAAGGTCCATGAAAGAATCTTCCTTATACATGTATGCACTATCCTTCTCAAATGATGACCAGTAGAAGAGTTGGTCTGTAGGTACCATGCTTTGGAAACACACGCATGAAGGACCTTGTTTGGATCATTGACATAAGTCATTGTGTGTCCTTGTGTTTTCATCATGCCCTTGCCACCTGTGCACACTCCTGTTGGGAAGTTGACTGCTAACTCTTCTCCTTGTCTACACTCTCTTTCATTTCTCTCAATATTTCTTCAGTGTTGTGCTCCACCTCATGCTCTACCAAATCCTTGATGATACCCGATACTTCCCTTTCCACTGTTTCGTCCAATTGTTCATCAGATAGGTGTGGGGTCCTATGCACATTCATCCCCACTTCCTCTTCACTTCCTTCTTTCTCCGGCGCCCTAAAAAAATCATCCCGCTCTTCATCAAATCCATGTACATCGAACACCGAGGGATTCCCACCTTCCTTGCACTCCTTGTTCTCCTCCTCTGACTCGTCACCCTTCATGCTCTTTATCTCCTCAGAGTCTAAAATTTGCACCATCTTTTGATTCTTCTTTACTTGAAAACTCCTCTATCACAAGGGACATTTCCTTCTCGGGTAAATTATCCTTCACGGGGATTTCTTCCTTTGTGTGTAAGTACTTGGGCCTACGCCTAACTCCTACGCCCTGTGTAGTCCGAATTATTATATGCACACTCGATGCCCTTGCTGCAGGAGTTTCCTCTCTTTCTCTCTTCTTTAGCACTATCTTCTTTCTTCTCGGTGGGGTCTTCTAGGATGGATACATCATCCTCAATGTACGTGCACTTTTCAAACTTGGGCCTCAGGTGTATATATACCCTTGCTGTTGTTTTTCCTACAATAGGTATTGACACGGATTTTAACATATGTACGTCATGAGAGACATACTTCTCCACATATGTGCACTTCTTAGGATACACTAATGTTTGGCATAGCGTGTGGTGATCCTGATCTACCTCACTTAGATCAAATCTAAGTTTCTTGGCCTCCTTGAACCTGTTAACCGTGCTTTGAAAGTATTGCACTGTGAAGGAAAAAGGTAGTTTACACCATGGAATTTTCATGTCATCTGTCAAAGTGAATCTTGCCTATGCAAAAGTGTTGGTATATAGTGAACTCAACCTCACCATCCACCAAGGTTAGCAATTGTTCAGGGATTCTCCATTCTACCCCAAATGCATCGCACTTGTACCACTTCTCCAAGTGCACTTTATATGCAGTAGTCATTGTATCACAAGTGTATGATTTGAACCTCTTAGCAAGGGAAGGGTCCTCTTCAAGGTACTCCCAGACATAGCTATTTGGCCCATTAGGCACTCCAATATCTGAAAATATAATAGTAATAAGGATGTTGCCATAGATTATTTTATCCTCGTCGTAGGCGGTATCTATGATCACCTCCATAATGAAGGCCGAGAGATTGTAGATCGTCCCTTCGAAATCTTCTTGCAAATGTTCAACCATCTCTTGTTCACTTGCATCCATTGCTCTTATCCATTTAGTTTGGTGAGCAGGTGCACGGCCATCTTCATGGTTGGGTTGGTGATCTTGGTGATATCAAAATAGTGTGAGCCCTTCTTATATTCATATTCCATGGTTGTTTCCTTGATAGTGTCCTTGTCATCCAAGTCATCATCCATTGATTCTCCTGTGCAGATAAGCCCAGTGTATTTGGAGATCAACTAAGAAGTTAAGTGCATTCTCTTCCCAGTGAAATAAAAAATAATCTTCGTGCATGCACGACATTAGCCATTGGTATAAAATTTCAGGTTTCTGAAATATGGAAACTCATAGAGTTACAAAAGTCCAACCTTCTCCAATGTGGTCTTCACAAAGTCATCATACACCGGCTTGTCATCATGTGTCCTTTCTCCTATAGGGTGAACTAGCTCCAATGCCATCTCTTTCTCAAAGCGGTGCTCATCCTATGGTTATAATCACTTATAGCCATCTTTTTGTACATGAGAGACCCATTCCATCCCCATTAAAATGCCATCTGGGTACTACATCTCCATGTACCACTCCTTGTTAAAACTAGTTGATACGGTTGGTTTTCCTTTTCCCTTTCCCTTGCCCTTCTTTGGTGAAACATTCGCTCCTTTCCTTGGTGTCATTTTTCTCATCAAGTCCTTGTAAGTTATTCCTTACATCTTGCTTCAACATTTCTTAGTCCCTCGGCTCCACTCCTTCTATGAAATTTCTTCAAAACCCGTGCCCTAGCTCTGTAAACCCTAACTTGGAAAACTCTCCTTCCACAAGACATCGTAAATACCAACGGGAATCTAAAAACAATCTCCTCTATGCACACCCATCTACTCTATTCCATTCTGGTTCACAAATTTGTTAAGTTCTCCACTTTGCACACAATTTTCTATAAATTTTCTTGTAAGGATGCCCTAGTTCACAAGAGCTCTTCAATAAACAAACGCAAGGTAAAATAAATAACTTACCCGACCTTCTATTTATAGATTTTTTTTCTACATTAATCTTCGTGCCACCTACCACCATACTTCCACATTAAAGTTGGTTTTTTCCAACACTTTTCATCCCATGTGTTGTGTCTAGCACTTTTCCTCCACGCACCAACTTACGCATAACCTCCTCAACCTTCTAGCGTGTAAAACTTCATTGACCACATAATTCCTTACGCACGCTTCTAGCGCCAAAGTACGTCTTATACCAAGTTCTTGCTATAACCTACCTCAGTTTGTTTTGCGCTTTTATCCATGTATGTGGTTTTTATAAAGCTTTTGACACCAATCTTCACCCATAATCACTTCTACCGCACGTCTTTGTAACATTCCCATTTTAGTACATTAGAACAAGAATTTTTTTTTTTGATAAGTGCTTCCTAGTTCTAAATACATAATTTAGAACTCACAGATCATAACAATCATTCTTATAACAGATAACCATATGCAGCTGTAATGACTCGGTGTACCACCGATCTATTCATTCCATGACTCGGTGATCTACCGATCTATTCATGAGTATCATAGAGTTGGCATTTTTATTTTAACACTTCACTCTTGCGGTTCTCTTCCCTAATCTGGGATTTCAGAATGCTCTGTCCA
Source organism: Taxus wallichiana var. yunnanensis (assembly GCA_018340775.1). Lineage (NCBI taxonomy): Eukaryota > Viridiplantae > Streptophyta > Pinopsida > Cupressales > Taxaceae > Taxus > Taxus wallichiana. The sequence continues at coordinate 436,514,652 of CM031234.1, read as the reverse complement.
AGGAACCTATCTCGAATAATTATATGTGATTTCTTTGTAAAAGGATGTGTTCCTTGATTGAGAAGTCATGCTTGATATGTAATGTATCTTCTTTGTAGATTGCAGATCTTTGACTAAGTCGAAATATGATTGGACTCTTTTATTTCTTTCATTTTACACCTGAGTTTAATCTGATCTCGGAATGAATTATGGAGTTATCCATCTATAAGACCTAGTCTTGGATCAGTGGAATTGATCCAAGTATTGCTTTAAGTTTGTTCGTGATGAATTAAAATTAACGGACCTTGGCGCAGGTTGCAAGGTTTGGATGCATTGAGTAAGCTAGTCTGGAGTATAACTCGGGTTGATCGTGTTAAATGGATTGTTTCCCGATATCGAAATATATCGGAAGGTTTTGATCATGGACGAGGTAATAATTGATTACATATAATTTTGTAGCCTAATGGCGGACACGGGAGTGAACCCATTCGAGAATGCATGTTGTAGGTTCTTTTTCTGAGCATATGAAATGTTAGACCTAACTGGAATTATTAATGTTAGTAACCTAAAACTAAACTTAACCTAGGGGTTAGTGTTAATCTAACCTAGACCTAGGCTAAGAGCTAATGTTCAAAGTTAGTAACTATGTTCTAAGAGGTTAGACTAGGTGTTATCCTAAATCCTAACCTAAGTTACTAACCTAACTTTTGAGCAAGGAATTAAGGGGACCTATGGAAAGGGTGCGAACCATGGGTGGCAGTTTCTATGTTATTAAATGCGTGGATAAGCATGAGGGACAGGTAATTGGTAGAAGTTGTTAAAACGGCTATCTTGAGCCGACGTGGCAGGTCGCCAAAATTGGAAATGGTCTTGGAATTTCATTTGTCTATATCGCCAACTATGGCGGTCGGTGGCGATGGAGTTTGAGTGGGAAAATGGGAGTAAATGCCATTAATGAACTTCGGTAATCGAGCTCGGATTCCGCGAGAAGGCATGCAAAATGGAAAGTTAATGGTTTGTTTAGTTTTGCATGCGCTCCGGTTTTCCTTCTGTCTGTTCACTGGTTATTCGCACCAGTCTTCTTGGTGTTGCATGGCAAGAATGAGCGTAACTAGCTCTTTCCTCTGGCAAGGAAAATATATAAGTCATGGAAATGGCAAATTTTTGTTGGTGGCTCTAACTTGGAAAAGAAAGAGAAGGTTCGAGCTCTTTCAGTGGTCTGCTTCGGAATTTTGAGCAAATATCCAGGCATGTTAGGCCCTAACCTTTAAAAATCTTGTTGTCTTTCAAGTGATTTCATTAGAACAACTCTGTTCAAATGATTTATGGGTTTAGATGATTTTATGGCAGTTACGGGTGATTTTGTTACTGTATCTTCTTGCTGTTCGATTTTCAAATTTAACCCTTGAAGGGTGTGTGTTGTATTTATTTGTTATTCATTTTATTGCGTTTTACATTCCGGCGTAAGCTTTGTGAAGTGAATATGCTTGAAGGGTACTTATCCTGCTCTGTGAGAACCCGTGCATGATTCCCTTGCTGGGTTCAGGCTACTGTGATGCTTGTTGATTGATTCTCGTAGTCGATGCTTGTTGTTGATACTTGCCGTCAATGCTGGTTGTGGTTACTCGTAGAAAGGAATACTGATGGACTTTTGTTTGATTGCTCAGTTTTATTGAACTATTTGTAAGCTCTGTCGTGGTAAATATTGGTTGTGGTTATAGATTCTTGTTGGGTTTCGTTTGAAATTTAAAGTTATTTGTTAATAAATAACTTGTTGTGTTACTGTATCTCATCGCGACCCTGTTGAGGTTGTTTTTCCTTGCGTTGTGGTTATGGGTTTCAACCCGTTGATAGTATGCAATATGTATATATTTATGTTTGTTGTAATCAAAATGACTCTGTGGAGTCGATTGAATGATTCATATATTTGGACCACTGTTGAAGCTAAATATAATTGAATATTGGTAATTGATGTGCCAGAGACTTGAAGGAATAACATGTATTACGACCTCTGTTATTTTGTAAGAATACCTTCGTGTTGCAAGGATTTTGTGGTACAGACTCTTTGGGTGTATTTTTACGTTTACATTCTGTGCAAACTTGTGCGAAAAATTGATAAGGGTTCAGTCGGATTCCTTGTTTTGAAATCAGTATTTAGATTTACTTTTGCCTGATTTTTAAATGTGTACCATTGATTGGCACAGATGGAATCATTTAATTTTATTTATCTTGTTACTGTTGTTCGGATTCAGTTGAATCTTGGAAGGTAACCTGTATTTTTGCCTCAAATTAAACCTGATTTGGTACACTATTGTTTTTGTCACTGTGGAAGTTCCTTGAGTATGGATAGTTATCATGTGTCTCTGGCTCTGTTGAAGTGAGACGCGAATACCATACTTTAAACTCTGAATGCGTCCAGATGAGAATAGACATGTTATGTTTACTTTCTGTATATTCCAGTCAGTTTGAGGCTATGCATGTTGCGGGAATTCTGTGTGATTACCTCGGCATTGTCTTAGGGAAACATCAATTGCTCAATGCTAGGGAGTCTATTGTTGACTGCGATATAATAGAAGTTCTTTGATTTTGACCTTGGGTCGAAAAGCCTTACTGTGTTTAAGTAGGGACTAGCATGGGCTGTAGTTTGTTATATTTTAACTTAAATGGAACTATGGTGCTTTGATGGCCGCGTCTGATTTATTCATATATATATATATATATATATATATATATATATATATATATATCTAGTCTCAAGCTTGACTGAACTAAGGAACTGTCGACTTCCCCTCGACAGACGATGGCGTTGAATTCTTCTTGTGGTCGCTTCATGTGGAAGGTCATGGGTAAACTGTTGTTTGACATTCATCTGTTTTGATGTAAGAGCTACTGCAATGATAATATGTTACAGGAGTTTTGTTATAATTGACTTTAACAAAACTACGATTTTTTTGTGGCTCGATAGGTTTATTCGTATGTTTATAAGGTGAATGCTCTCCTTTCAAGGAGACGGAACAGTCATGAGCTTGTGTGAATAGAAATATGGATGACTTGTTTCTTTCTCTTCTATTATGGCAATATATGTCGATATCTATCTAACCATTGGAACTGTTTTTAACATATGGTTGGAATCATGATTTATTATGATATTCCCTTTTTTGTTGAATGTAATGATCTTCAGGATGTTTGCTGATCTTGGGATTAAAATGGTTAGTTGTTTTGGATACTTTCGTTCTTCTAGATCCCTAATATTTTGATGAAATATTTGAGAAGTGTCTAGGACTATTCTGTAGCAAAAATTTTGTATTACACGTTATAGACATGATGTATTACTAAAGCATAGTAAAATATGTTTACTTGTTTGGTGAATTGATCTCATTTAAATAGGGTGTTTAATGGAAACAATTGATGGATTGCAATTGTTTTAAGAGTTAGTGCTTATCATGCTCAGTTCATCGAACTGACCCATGTTGACAATTTTGCAGATGGTTGCCGTAAGTTGTAAAAGCATGCAGATCTGATAGGATGTTCAGATTGTTTAACTTGGTTTATGATGAATTACAGTTTGATTCTCTAAATGTACTATATGAGGAAAGATGCTCCCTTTGCCATTGAGTAATGTATGAAGTATGTTGAATGCATAAAATGTATTTGTATAGTTCTGAAAGGAATGGAAATAAGTATTTGTTACTTATGTGTTGTATTCTTATTTTGATAGTTTGACTTTCTTCGGTTTATATACCGGAGGGGCATTGTTATCATTGTATAATTTGGAGACTTTTGTGATTGTCAATGTAAGTTTGCAAGAATATGAGACTGAATTCTTATGATTGTTTAGCAGTTCTAGTATGTTTTATCAGAAGCTAAACTGAAATTTAAATCACTATCTTTCTAAAAGATAGGGTTAAAATAAACCTAAGCAGAACGCTAAACAAGCTGAATTAAATTATTAATCCCTAGTCTTGATTATGACAGGACAACATTTAATTGGATCCTTAATCATTTATATCTTGATACTAATAAGTATGATATAAATCCAGTTATGAGAACTGATATAAACCTAATGGGGTTCAGATGGCAATCTCATGTGAAGTTTATGAGATATTGTCCGATTCCGTTGTTTTAGAATTATGTATATTCTATGAACTCCTTGATGAGACCTTGGCCTTAATAACTCTCTCGTGTAATGGTTTTATTGAGAAGGTCATTTTAAGATGAGGAATCCAGGGGATCGGGAAAGGCTAACCTTAGGGAAACATCTTTAAATTTAATTTAAACTTATGTGTGTAACACTTATTAATAAGTAGATCTTTTCGAGGCGGATTTAAAGGTTGATGGCACAAGTCAACTGCAGGGTTGTACCTCCGAGAAGATTAGGATCTTCTCGAAGTTACAACAATGCAGGTGACTTATGACGACACCCTTTGCATTGATCGCTAAGATTTACATCTTGATCTCGAACGAGTTACTCAGGGACCGATTAGGAATGTGGTCACGTTATATGGCTGCCTAGGAGACTCGGGGTATCTTGACACACTGGTTTAATTAGGATTGACCCAGTATGTCATCTTATCCCTAGTCCTCGGGAGCATCCATATAACGTTGTCACCTTACTAATCCGTTCCCGAGTGATTAACTTGGGATAATAGGGACTGACAGAAGTCGGTATAAGACATTCTACATAACATAAGAATGGGGTGAAGGACGTATTCAGATTGATGAGTATGTCGTTAAGGAATACGAGACATAAGCAGTATGTTTCAAATCTTTGGCCAAAGTATCGCAAGCTGCTGATTGCGTTGTCCTGAGTCACCTGGTCTAAGGGATGAGATGCCGATGAATAATGGTAACAATTATTCAGTTAGGTTCCTTGGACAGAGCATTCTGAATCCCAGAATAGGGAAGAGAACCGCAAGAGTGATGTGTTAAGTAAAAACGCCAACTCTTATTACTCATGAATAGATCGGTAGATTACCGAGTCATGGAATGAATAGATCGGAGGTACTCGAGTCATTACAGCTGCATATGGTTTTCTATTATAAGAATGGTTATTTGATTTGTGAGTTCTAAATTATGTATTTAGAACCAGGGTGCAATTATCAAAAAAAAAATTCACTTGTTCTAATGTATAAAATGAGGATGTTACATCTTGGTATTAGAGCTGAAGGTTGCAGCTCTTGGACCTATTGTGTCCATAATCTGATAAAAACCTGAATTTTCTTGTAACAGAAAATGGTTAGAACAAGGGGGAACGTTGCGAATAATGCTCCACCTGAGGGAGGGGCGGCAACAACCCAGAAACTTGATGAGATCCTTGCTGCCCTGTTGGACACAAGAGATCATTTAGCTGTACTTGAGCAGCAGGTGATGGGAAATGAGGAGGATGAAGAAGCTGGTAATAACAATCAGCCACCTCCTGAGGACAACCCCAATATGGGTGTTGATGTTAATGTTGTAAATGCACCTGTCCAACCAGAAAACAAAAAGGCCAGGTTGGCAGCAGAACTCACTAATGATATAAAAAGGATAAGCCCACCTAAGTATGATGGCACCACATTAGGGAGATGGAGCGAGAAGCGGCTCGTGAAATGGAGAAGTACTTTGCAATAAGGAACTTCTCAGAGGAAACCAAAGCTATTTGGGGAGCCTATCAGCTTTCCCACGAAGCATCTTCGTGGTGGGATAGCCGTAAAGCTGAACTAAATATTGATGAGACCAATATTACTTGGGATCAATTTAAAGGCTATTTTAGGCAACGTTGGCTGCCACAACTTTTCTATGATCAGAAAATGACAGAATTTCAGAACTTAGCTCAAGGGAAGCTAACAGTAACTGAATCTGGGAGCGGTTTACAAAACTCCTCAAGTATGTACCGCAGTATCAAACTGACGAGAAGTTCAGAATATGGAAATTCATCATGGGATTGAATCCCGTGATAGGGGGAGAGGTCGATGTTCACAGTCCAACCACTATGGAAGGAGTTGTTGAAAAGGCCATAAGGCAAGAACAGAAATTAAAGGCTATTTCTGCTCATAAAGAGGAAGTGCGGAAGAAGACTGCAAACCCTTCTTCAACCTCTCTTGCACCCAAAAAGGGACCATGGAAAATGTTTGGAAACAAGAGTAAGTTTCGGGAGATAACTTGATAAGAAAGCAAGTAGTAAATAAGCCTCTTTGAAACGTAAGGGATAATTTTGCTAAAAATTATATAATGGGCGAAGCCCTATGGAGGACAACGTGACAATTACAAGGTGGAGGCAATTTTGAGCCTAAAAAGGGACTGTAGGAGGCTGCTACATTGTGTGGCAAAGATCACTACGCTAATCAATGCCCTTTGAAGAAGGATGATCGTAATCAGCATGACATAAGATACACATTGCGATGAGCAGACAAGCAAGCTGAAAAGCAAGTAACACCTATAGAAGTTCCGGGTAAGTTATTTGGCATACCTGTCACTATTCTTTTTGATACAGGAGCTACTGAATGTTTTATTTCTAATAAACTTGCTTCTAAACTTAAAAGAAAAGCTGGAAAATGGATAAATCTTGGACTGTACAGTATGGTAATAACTCTGTTCATACAGTGAGTATGTGTCTTTTTGGGGTAGTCCTTGACTTACCTAACTTTTCCATGGAAGTTGACCTCTATGTTACACCTTTGGGATCGTATGACATTGTCATCGGTGTCAATTGGTTAGCTGACCATAAAGCAAAGGTAGATTGCTATGAAAAGAACATAAAATGTTTGGATGATCATTTGGAAACAATGAGAGATTCAAGGTGTGAAGCGGGAAATTTCAGTTAGAAAAATGTCAATATGCTATACGACTTAAAAAGGCTAAAAATAAAGGATGTACCCTTTATGCGGTAAAGATATCGAATCTTCAGAAGAAGATGATGATTTCATGAAACCGGTTCCTCTGTTACAAAGTTTCAGGGATGTTTTTCCTGAGGAATTACCAGGGTTACCACCCAAGAGAGAATTTGACTTCACCATCGAAATCAAACCAGGAACAAAACCTATTTCCAAAGCACCTTATCGGATGACTACTACAGAGTTAGTTGAGCTTAAGGCACAGTTGCAAGAGCTTTTGTCTAAAGGTTTGATTAGACCAAGTGTTTCACCTTGGGGAGTGCCTGTAATATTTGTGAAAAAGAAGGATGGAACACTAAGGCTGTGTATTGATTATCGGATGTTGAACAAAGCAACAATCAAGAACAGATATCCACTTCCAAGGATCGACGATCTATTTGATCAGATGCGTGGAGCAGCGGTTTATTCTAAGATAGACCTTCAATCTGGTTATCATCAGTTAAGGATTAAAGAAGAAGACATTCATAAAACGGCTTTCCGAACAAGGTACGGACATTATGAATTCATGGTTCTACCCTTTGGATTAACTAATGCACCCACAGCCTTTATGAACTTAATGAACAATATTTTTCAAGAATATCTGGACAAGTTTGTACTTGTATTCTTGGACGATATTCTCATTTATTCTAAAAGCGTTGAGGAGCACAATGAGCATTTGAAGATAGTTTTGGGTATTTTGAGAAAAAGAAAGTTGTATGGAAAGTTATCCAAATGTTCTTTCTTTGATTCAGAAGTTCACTATTTGGGTCATGTTATAAGTAAAGAAGGAATTCGTTGTAGATCCTTCAAAAATAGTGGCAATAACTGAGTGGCCTGCACCAAAGAATGTGCATGAAGTAAGAAGCTTCATGGGTCTTCTTTAGTTACTATAGAAAATTTGTAAAGGATTTTTCTAAAGTAGCATTTGCACCAATAACTTCATTACAAAAGAAGGATAAGAAATTCATATGGAATGACAAGTGCGAAGCGGCTTTCAAAAGTTTGAAAGACCGGTTGACTTCTCTGCACCTATTTTAGTTGTACTGCAGACCTAATGGGAGTTTTACGGTTGTAACGGATGCAGGGAAGGCCTTGGTGGTGTTTTGCTTCAAAATGATCAAGTCATAGCATATGAAAGTAGAAAACTTAAATTACATGAGTTGAATTATGCCCCTCATGATTTGGAGCTTGCTGCCATTGTTCATGCACTTCAAGTCTGGAGACACTACTTACTTGGGAAACCTTTTGAGTTGAAAACTGATCACTTAGGACTGAAATATATTTTTACTCAGCCTAACCTGAATGCCAGACAGAGAAGGTGGTTAGAATTTTTATCACAATATGATTTTGATATTAGCTATATCAAAGGGAAGGAGAATAGAGTAGCTGATGCTCTAAGTCGTAGGAGGCACATTTCTGCTCTTATAACATTAAGAACTCAGTTTAAAGATGAGGTAAAAAGTGCCTCAGAATCAGATGCATACTTTCAACAAGTAAAAGCAGCGCTTGCTGCAGAACCAAAGGATATAAGGTATAAAGGTTTTCATTTTGATAATGAAGGAATCTTGCGTTATGAAAACAGGGTATACGTACCTATGCTGAACGATTTGAGAAAGAAGTTGTTAGTTGAATTTCATAATTCACCTTTCTCTGGACACCCGGGAATCACAAAAATGCTTGCTGATTTGAAACAGCAATACTTTTGGAAAGGTATGAAAAAGGATGTCATAGAATTTGTGACTCATTGTTTGGGAATGTCGGCGCAGTGAAGGCAGAACATATGCACCCTGCTGGATTGTTATATCCTCATAGCATACCGCAGTACAAATGGCAAGTAATAACCATGGATTTTGTACAAGGATTACCCATGTCCAGGAATAAACATGATGTTATCCTAGTAGTTGTAGATAAACTAACTAAGGTAGCTCATTTCATCATTTGGAAATCTAAGGATGATTCACCGAGTCTTTGGCCAAAAGATTCGTACACGAAATTTTCAGGTTACATGGTGTACCAGAATTGATTATATCTGACAGGGATCCTAGAATGACGTCAAGGTTTTGGCAAACGCTTAACGCAGCTCTTGGAACGAAACTAAACTTGATTCGCATATCATCCGAAACGGATGGACAAACTGAGAGGGTAAATCAAGTGTTGGAGGACATGTTGCGTATGTATTGCATGGATCAACAGTATAAATGGGAGGAGTATCTTCCATTAGTTGAGTTCGCATACAACAACACTTATCATTCATCTCTTAAAATGGCACCATTTGAAGCACTTTATGGAAGAAAGTGCAGAACTCTGTTAGTTGGGATAAAGTGTTGAGGATAGAGTGGTAATTGGACCAGAGATTCTCACAGAAATGGAACAACAAGTTAAGCTGATTCGTGAACGACTAAAGGAGGCAGCAGATAGGCAGAAGAGCTATGCTGACCTTAAGCGGGTTGATAGAAGGTTTGAGCTTGGTGAGAAGGTTTTTCTTCGTGTTAAACCTAGAAAGAGTTCTATAACTTTTGGCAAGGCTGCCAAGTTGTCACCTCGATTCGTGGGACCTTTCGAAATTGTCAAAATAATCAATCCTGTAGCTTATCGTTTAGCATTGCCACCTGCTTTATCTCGCATGCATGATGTTTTCCATATTTCTTTGCTTAAGAAATACGTTTCAGATCTGTCACATGTTTTAAATTGGAATTCCTTGCAGGTCCAAGACCCAGGAATAATCGTGGTTAAACCCACACGAGTGCTGGAAACTCACCAATTGCATTTAAGAAATCATGAAATACAACAATGTAAGGTCCAGTGGGACCAGTTTAACGAAGAAAGTGCAACTTGGGAAAATCTGGAAGAGATGAAAATTGCTTTTCCTTCTCTTTTTCAACAGAATGAAATCTGTTGACAAAACATTCTTTTATGAACTTATTTTTTTAAGTATTTATGAAAGCCAGATGAAGGCAAACATTATTCAGGTTGAATAAAATGTGTTGTGACATTGACTTCTGGAACTATTCAAGTTGGAAAATAGTCGCATTGATTTGTGAACTAATAAATTGGTTGACCTGAAGGTTAATTGAATATGTAATCATCGGGACGATGAATCTTTTTAGGAGGGAAGCATGTAACACCCTGAACTGTTGTTACTTCCTCCTAAGCATACAAGTGTTGATATGTGATTTCTTTGTAAAAGGATGTGTTCCTTGATTGAGAAGTCATGCTTGATATGTACTGTATCTTCTTTGCAGATTACAGATCTTTGACTGAGTCGGATTATGATTGGACTCTTTTATTTCTTTCATTTACGCATCTGAGTTTAATCTGATCTCGGAATGAGTTATGAGTTATCCATCTATAAGACCTAGTCTTGGATTAGTGGAATTGATCCAAGTATTGTTTTAAGTTTGTTCGTGATGAATTAAAAATTATAAACCTTGGCAGGTTGCGCAAAGTGCGACGCGTTGAGTAAGCTATCCCGAGTATAACTCGGGTTGATCGTGTTAAATGGATTGGTTCCCGATATCGAAATATATCTGGAAGGTTTTGATCGTGGACCAGGTAATAATTCAGTTACATATAATTTTGTAGCCTAATGGCAGTACAGGAGTGAACCCTGTTCGAGAATGCATGTTGTAGGTCTTTTTCTGAGCATATGAAATGTTAGACCTAACTGGAATTATTAATGTTAGTAACCTAAAACTAAACTTAACCTAGGGGTTAGTGTTAATCTAACCTAGACCTAGGCTAAGAGCTAATGTTCAAAGTTAGTAACTATGTTCTAAGAGGTTAGACTAGGTGTTATCCTAAATCCTAACCTAAGTTACTAACCTAACTTTTGAGCAAGGAATTAAGGGGACCTATGGAAAGGGTGCGAACCATGGGCGGTAGTTTCTATGTTATTAAATGCGTGGATAAGCATGAGGGACAGGTAATTGGTAGAAGTTGTTAAAACGGCTATCTTGAGCCGACGTGGCAGGTCGCCAAAATTGGAAATGGTCTTGGAATTTCATTTGTCTATCGCCAACTATGGCGGTCGGTGGCAGTGGAGTTTGAGCGGGAAAATGGGAGTAAATGCCATTAATGAACTCGGTAATCGAGCTCGGATTCCGCGAGAAGGCATGCAAAATGGAAAGTTAATGGTTTGTTTAGTTTTGCATGCGCTCCGGTTTTCCTTCTGTCTGTTCACTGGTTATTCGCACCAGTCTTCTTGGTGTTGCATGGCAAGAATGAGCGTAACTAGCTCTTTCCTCTGGCAAGGAAAATATATAAGTCATGGAAATGGCAAATTTTTGTTGGTGGCTCTAACTTGGAAAAGAAAGAGAAGGTTCGAGCTCTTTCAGTGGTCTGCTTCGGAATTTTGAGCAAATATCCAGGCATGTTAGGCCCTAACCTTTAAAAATCTTGCTGTCTTTCAAGTGATTTCATTAGAACAACTCTGTTCAAATGATTTATGGGTTTAGATGATTTTATGGTAGTTACGGGTGATTTTGTTACTGTATCTTCTTGCTGTTCGATTTTCAAATTTAACCCTTGAAGGGTGTGTGTTGTATTTCGAACTGTTATTCTGTTTTATTGCGTTTTACATTCCGGCGTAAGCCTGTGAAACGTATGCTTGAAGGGTACTTATCCTGCTCTGTGAGAACCCGTGCATGATTCCCTTGCTGGGTTCAGGCTACTGTGATGCTTGTTGATTGATTCTCGTAGTCGATGCTTGTTGTTGATACTTGCCATCAATGCTGGTTGTGGTTACTCGTAGAAAGGAATACTGATGGACTTTTGTTTGATTGCTCAATTTTATTGAACTATTTGTAAGCTCTGTCGTGGTAAATATTGGTTGTGGTTATAGATTCTTGTTGGGTTTCGTTTGAAATTTAAAGTTATTTGTTAATAAATAACTTGTTGTGTTATTGTATCTCATCGCGACCCTGTTGAGGTTGTTTTTCCTTGCGTTGTGGTTATGGGTTTCAACCCGTTGACAGTATGCAATATGTATATATTTATGTTTGTTGTAATCGAAACGACTCTGTGGAGTCGATTGAATGATTCATATATTTGGACCACTGTTGAAGCTAAATATAATTGAATATTGGTAATTGATGTGCCAGAGACTTGAAGGAATAACATGTATTACGACCTCTGTTATTTTGTAAGAATACCTTCGTGTTGCAAGGATTTTGTGGTACAGACTCTTTGGGTGTATTTTTACGTTTACATTCTGTGCAAACTTGTGCGAAAAATTGATAAGGGTTCAGTCGGATTCCTTGTTTTGAAATCAGTATTTAGATTTACTTTTGCCTGATTTTTAAATGTGTACCATTGATTGGCACAGATGGAATCATTTAATTTTATTTATCTTGTTACTGTTGTTCGGATTCAGTTGAATCTTGGAAGGTAACCTGTATTTTTGCCTCAAATTAAACCTGATTTGGTACACTGTTGTTTTTGTCACTGTGGAAGTTCCTTGAGTATGGATAGTTATCATGTGTCCTGGCTCTGTTGAAGTGAGACGCGAATACCATACTTTAAACTCTGAATGCATCCAGATGAGAATAGACATGTTATGTTTACTTTCTGTATATTCCAGTCAGTTTGAGGCTGTGCATGTTGCGGGAATTCTGTGTGATTACCTCGGCATTGTCTTAGGGAAACATCAATTGCTCAATGCTAGGGAGTCTATTGTTGACTGCGATATAATAGAAGTTCTTTGATTTCGACCTTGGGTCGAAAAGCCTTACTGTGTTTAAGTAGGGACTAGCATGGGCTGTAGTTTGTTATATTTTAACTTAAATGGAACTATGGTGCTTTGATGGCCGCGTCTGATTTATTCATATATATATATCTAGTCTCAAGCTTGGCTGAACTAAGGAACTGTCGACTTCCCCTCGACAGACGATGGCGTTGAATTCTTCTTGTGGTCGCTTCATGTGGAAGGTCATGGGTAAAATGTTTTGTTTGACATTCATCTATTTTGATGTAAGAGCTACCTGCAATGATAATATGTTACATGAGTTTTGTTATAATTGACTTTAACAAAACTACGATTTTTTTTGTGGCTCGATAGGTTTATTCGTATGTTTATAAGGTGAATGCTCTCCTTTCAAGGAGACGGAACAGTCATGAGCTTGTGTGAATAGAAATATGGATGACTTGTTTCTTTCTCTTCTATTATGGCAATATATGTCGATATCTATCTAACCATTGGAACTATTTTTAACATATGGTTGGAATCATGATTTATTATGATATTCCTTTTTCTGTTGAATGTAATGATCTGTCCAATGTTTGATGATCTTGGGATTAAAATGAATAGTTGTTTTGGATACCTTCGTTCTTCTTGATCTCTAATATTTTGATGAAATATTTGAGAAGTGTCTAGGACTATTCTGTAGCAAAATTTGTATTACACGTTATAGACATGATGTATTACTAAAGCATAGTCTGAAATATGTTTACTTGTTTGGTGAATTGATCTCATTTAAACAGGGTGTTTAATGGAAACAATTGATGGATTGCAATTGTTTTAAGAGTTAGTGCTTATCATGCTCAGTTCATCGAACTGACCCATGTTGACAATTTTGCAGATGGTTGCCGTAAGTTGTAAAAGCATGCAGATCTGATAGGATGTTCAGATTGTTTAACTTGGTTTATGATGAATTACAGTTTGATTCTCTAAATGTACTATATGAGGAAAGATGCTCCCTTTGCCATTGAGTAATGTATGAAGTATGCTGAATGCATAAAATGTATTTGTATAGTTCTGAAAGGAATGGAGATAAGTACTTGCTACTTATGTGTTGTATTCTTATTTTGACAATTTAACTTGCTTCGGTTTATATACCGGAGGGGCATTGTTATCATTGTATATTTTGAAGACTTTTGTGAATGTCAATGTAAGTTTGCAAGAATATGAGACTGGATTCTTATGATTGTTTAGCAGTTCTAGTATGTTTTATCTGAAGCTAAAATTGAAATTTAGATCACTGACTTTCTGAAAGATAGGGTTAAAATAAACCTAAGCAGAACGCTAAACAAGCTGAACTAAATTATTGATCCCTAGTCTTGGTTATGACAGGACAACATTTAATTGGATTCTTAATCATTTATATCTTGATACTAATAGTATGATATAAATTCAGTTATGAGAACTGATATAAACCTAGATGGGGTTCAGATGGCAATCTCATGTGAAGTTTATGAGATAATGTCCAATTCCGTTGTTTTAGAATTATGTATATTCTATGAACTCCTTGATGAGACCTTGGCCTTAATAACTTCTCTGTGTAATGAGTTTTATTGAGAAGGGTCATTTTAAGATGAGGAATCCAGGGATCGGGAAAGGCTAACCTTAGGGAAACATCTTAAATTTAATTTTAAAATCAATGTGCGTAACACTTATTAATAAGTAGATCTTTTCGAGGCGGATTTAAAGGTTGATGGCACAAGTCAAGCTGAGGGTTGTACCTCCGAGAAGATTAGGATCTTCTCGAAGTTACAACAATGCAAGTGACTTATGACGACACCCTTTGCATTGATCGCTAAGATTTACACTTTGATCTCGAACGAGTTACTTTGGGACCGATTAGGAATGTGGTCACATTATATGGCTGCCTAGGAGACTCGGGGTAACATGACACACTGGTTTAACTAGGGTTGACCCAGTATGTCATCTTATCCCTAGTCCTCGAGTGCATCCATATAACGTAGTCACCTTGCTAATCCGTTCCCGAGTGATTAACTTGGGACAAGAGGGACTGACAGAAGTCGGTATAAGACATTCTACATAACATAAGAATGGGGTGAAGGACGTATTCCAGATTGACGAGTATGTCGTTAAGGAATACGAGACATAAGCAGTATGTTTCAAATCTTTGGCCAAAGTATCGCAAGTCTTGATTGCGTTGTCTGAGTCACCTGGTCTAAGGGATGAGATGCCGATGAATAATGGTAACAATTATTCAGTTAGGTTCCTTGGATAGAGCATTCTGAATCCCAGAATAGGGAAGAGAACCACAAGAGTGATGTGTTAAATAAAAACGCCAACTCTTATTACTCATGAATAGATCGGTAGATTACCGAGTCATGGAATGAATAGATCGGAGGTACTCCGAGTCATTACAGTTGCATATGGTTTTTTGTTATAAGAATGGTTATTTGATTTGTGAGTTCTAAATTATGTATTTAGAACCAGGTGCAATTATCAAAAAAAAAAATTCACTTGTTCTAATGTATAAAATGAGGATGTTAAGTTCAATTTCACAGAGAGAAGTTTAATAAGATTTGAGATCTCGTCTAAGGAGATCATTGGTTCCCAATAATCTTATTCTACATAATTGGGCAATAGCCCTAAGTCCTCTCATAAGGATGCTAACTAAACCCATATGGGTTTATATCAGCTCCCAAGACTGAAATATATCTTACTTATTGTTATTAAGATATAGTGATTTAAAACCATCAATTACGTTGTCTTGACTTAGATCATGGATAGGGAGTAATAGATTACTCTTCCCATTTCAGCTACCTATTAGGGTGTAGTTTAACCTTAACTTCTCGAAAGGCAGTGGACTAATTTCCAATTTAGCCTTATTCATAACATAAAAGAATTACTATTCATTCACGAAGTATTCGGTCACATAATTTTTACAAGGCCTACTTAGAAAATCCAAATAACTCCCATGGTATACAATATTAAAAATGCACTTACATTCAATCAGACCTAAGAAGTTCAATCCATCAAATAAAAATGCAGCCACATAAGTAACAATCTCCCCATTTCATTCATTTCCAGACCATACATTTACAACTTATGCACTTCGGCACATTTGATACAATAATCAACATCGAAAGAATATCTTTCTTCCTATAATACAATTTGAGACAATCAAGTTGAAATTCATCATAAAAACCAGATTAAACAATCTGAGCATCATATCAGATCTGCGTGCCTTTACCACTTACGATGTCCATCTGCAAAAATTGCTAGCACAGGTCAGTTCAGTGAACTGAGCATGATAAGCACTAATTCTTAAAACAATTGCATTCCACCAATTGTTCTCATTAAACAACCTGTTTAAATGAAATCATTTCTTCAAATCCTTAAACATGAATCAGGCTAATCATCTTTCTACAATTCTAATATGACTTTAACGCATGACTCATATTATAGCTGCCAGTTAAACCTAAATATTTTTCAGATGATTCATCATATATATTAGAGACTAAGAAGAACAAAATGAATCCAAAACATCCATCCATCTGAAAACCAAGGACAACAATAATTCAACAAATTACTCCATTCAAGAATGAATTCCTATCAGTTCGTGTATCCAACAGGTGTGTATTTAACAATTCAAGCAAAGGCAGATTATAACATCCAGCAAGCTCAACTGACGGGATTCCTTTATATTCATAGCATTATTTCAATGATATTGACAAGTATACCAACTTCTACTACAATACTATTTTTATAAAAGTGGATAACCAAACAACTCAAACAGGATAATATAACCGTCAATAAAGAAGGAGACTGGTCAAGAGTCAGTACTTACCAGTCTCTCCATACAAATTTAACAGTCTATTCTTCTTATGCCCGTACCGTAGAGTTCACATAAAGATACAAAAGAAGAGAGCACTCATAATTTCCAGACAAGGGAGAGAATATTTTCTTATTCCAAAAGTCATATATCAACATATACTTTACAGCTTAGGAGAAAGAAACAGAGGCATTCAGATCTCCATTCCAAACAGGTTCAGGACTGTACCAACTTCCCAAGAGTAATGCATATACATTCAATCTTGAATTCAATTAAGGAAGAAGAGAAAGCAAGAAAATCAACACCCAAGTTTACCATTAGCTCCAATCTGATAGAACTGTTTTAAAAAGGTCGCCCTCAGATTCCAAGGGTCTTACAATTGCACATTAACAAAAGACACAGATTGCTATAAACGGAAATACATATGCGTACAATATCAGTATTCAATCATGGCCCAAATAAAACAGTCTTCCCTTCACCCAGGACTCGAATCATTCTAGACTACGAGTTAGGGTACCCACTATTATTACTTACTGATAGGTAACACTATCTATTTCCAGTCGTTACAGTGGATAATTTGTTATTGTGTTTCAAGGATACCAAACAAATAGCACTTCCAGTATTACTAGATGATTTCTAATGATAGATTTCAAGGTCACTACAGGAGAAATCAACACAATCCCATCCCTTCCAAGTACAAAACCTGATTTCCATCCAGGCAGACCTAGGATTACCCACACGTTATGAAGAATCAGAGTTCCTCAAAGCAAGATTTCTCTCGGTCGGGTTGTATTCCCGTTAACCAAGTAAAGTCGTAAAGAAAACAATAGTTACTCTAATATTTCATCACATACCAAACCCATAATCATTGACCATCCAGACCCTTTTCACAGAGGTACAGGCTTAAATTCCACATATTACTTACGCATGCGACTATACCAGTCGAGCTCAAAAGAAGGAACTACAGTTTCATCACAATTCAACTATATATTCACCTGAAGCTGTCAAGCAATAAAAGAGCTCATGCGACCAAGCAATAATCAATAAACCAACCAAATTAGACACAACAATTCTTTCCATGTCATTCTTCAAACATGAAATCATCCAACACAACGTCTAACATGGTACAGTTGGGAACTTATTACCTCAGTTAATCAAGAAGCAAGGAAACAACATAAACAGAAGTCGAACCCATATGCAATCACAACAAACATTTCAATAGAGTCGAATCCATATGTATACACAAAGCAAGGACTTCAACAGAAGTTGAACCAACATGAAAACACAAAGCAGGGACTTCAACAGAGTCGTGTTCATATGTAATCCCAGCAAACATTTCAACAGAGTCGAACCAAAATGTAAACACAAAGCAAGCATTTCAACAGAAGTCGAATCCATATGTATACACAACAAACATTTCAACAGAAATCAAATCCATATGTATACTCAGCAAGGATTCAACAAAAGTTTAACCAACATGCTAACACAGCAAGGTCTTCAACAGAAGTTGAATTCATATGAAACACTGCAAGGACTTCAAAGAAGTCATATCCATAAAGTAATCACAAAGCAAGGACTTCAACAGAAGTCGAACCAGGGATTCCCAAATCAAAAAGAGAAGAAGAAAACCAATACATTGTTTCCAACCAAGCCAACTGTACAAAAAAATCATCTGAACAGAGTTGTTCTAATGAAAGCATTTGAAGGAAAGAAAGATTTTTAAAAGTTAGGGCCTATCATGCCTGATAATGTCGCTTAAAAATTCAAAGAAGACCTCTGAATGTGCTCGCACCTTCTCTTCTTCTTCCACGATAGATTAAACAACAATAAATTGTTACCTTCATGCCTTATAAACTTTCCCGACAGAGAAGGAAGCTAGAAATTCTCAAAGTTGCCATGCAACACAGAGTAGACGACTGGTTCGAAGAACCAGTGCTCAAGCAGAGTGAAAAATGGAATGCATGGAAAACCAAACAACCAAACAATATTCCATTTGCATGCCTTCCCAAGCAATCCGCGCTCGGGAACCAAAGTTCATTAATTGCATTAACTTCCATCCTCCCGCCTATTCTCCATTGCCACCGACCGCCAAAATTGGTGATCGCCAAAAGAAAACAAACAACCATTCCCATACTTGGTGATACTGCCACGTCGGGTTACATTAGCCGTTTGCAACCTCCGCCAAACTCTGACAGCATTCCAAGTCCCTCAACCTTATCCACCCTCATAAATGCCATGGAAACCACCGCCCATGACTCGCGACCCTTCATAGGTCCCCCTCCATTCTTATCATTAGTTAAGATAGGTTAGATCATAGGGTTAAGACATTAGTCTCCCTTCCATAGCGCTAGGTGTAGTTAACTCTTAGGAGCATTAAGCTTATAGTTTAGGGCTAGGTTGGATTAGCAATTATTTTAACCAATAGGTTATAGTTTAGGTTAAGGTTATTAACCTTAACGAATCAAATCTAGGTCTCCAAAATAGGACCACTCAAAGTTAGAGTCCATACAGGGTTAAACATTCCTGTAAAGGATTCTATTTGGCATCACTAAATTAAGCTTACGGTATACACAAGAACATCTTACCTGGCTTAAGGTCTAGGCCTTCCTGATGTTACGATATCTGTAACCAAAGTCCATTTTTCATGATCAGCCTGAGTCAAACTCCGGGATTGATCATTCAACTCATTCAGACCTTGTAACTTTCGTAAGGTCAATAAATTTTGTTCATCCTGAATAAGCTTAAAACATTCCTTGGATCAATGCAACTGATCCAAGGCTGAGTCATAAAGATGGATAAATCCACAATTCATCCAGAAATCAAATTGAACTCAAGTGTGAAGAATGAAAGAAACAAAAGAGTCCAAGCATATTCTGGCTCAGTCAAAGATCTTCAAGAGCAAAGAAGATACAATCCATATCAAGCATGACTTCACAAACCAAAGGAACATGTCCTTATACAGAAGAAATCATATATCAACACTTGAATGCTCAGGAGGAAGTAACAATGCATTCGGGTGGTGTTACACACGCTCTTTTGAACCCACGCTCGTTTGACCTCCTCATTCGGGTTGCCAATCAACATCACTCCCAACACTTGCTTCATACCACACTATTCACTGAACTCTTCTTTAAACTCTCCACCCCGCACTAAAAATATGTGCAGTCCTCTTTGCATAAAACTCTTTTAGAAAGTAATTGGCTACAGCTGTGCGCAAGCACGCCCATAACAAATGAAACAAAAATACAAAGAATAATGATGAAGAAAGGAAACACATATAAAGGAAAATACATTAAGGGAAATCCTAAGCTAACTAGAAACATTTCCTTATTTACAAACACACAGAAGACTTATTTATAGTAGGGCTTCAACCTACTCCCATTAAAATAACTAGGAAATTGTGTCCCATCCAACGCTTATAAATAGACAAGCACTTGAATCAAGTATATAAGATATAACATATGGTCCCAACCAATGCACTTTGAGTTTCCCAAGATGGCGTAGAAACTTTGAATCGTATAGAAGAACCATCTACCCAACCTCAAACTCCTTGTTCTTAATATGTCGATCATGTCATGCCTTCTCTAGCTTTCTCCATCTTCTAACTCCACCTAGCAATGGCTCACCTTTCATCTAGCATCATAAGTTTGTCAATGTGCTCTTCTAATGCTTGCTCATTAGCCAATCCTCCTGCGCATGCAATACGCAGGGATGGTAACATAAATTCAATGAGTAGAACAAATTTTGCGCCAAACACCAATTGAAAGGGTGTGGCCTTGTTCAAACATTTATAAGTCATGTGATATGCCCATAGCACTGCAGATACCTTGTCATCCCAGTCCCTCCTTTCGACATCACAAATCTTAGTTAATGTGTGGCTCAATATTTTGTTAAATGCCTCAACAATCCCATTAGCTTGAGGGTGATAGGGTGTAGTTTTGTGATGGGCCACCATAAACTCTACCAATAAGATTCTAACAGTCTCATTCAAAAAGTGAGTACCCCTATCACTTGTTAAACTCAATGGGCATCCATACCTACTGATTATATTCTCCCATAAGAACCTAGTTGTTGTAGTCATCGTGCAATCCTTTGTGGGTGCCAATTCTGCCCACCTTGTAAGATAATCTGTGCAAGTGATGATGATATAGTGTGAACTTGTCATGTGCGTAGCTAGGTAAATAGGGCCCACAAAGTCAATTTCCCATTTTTCAAATAGTTATGCACTAGTAATAGGTATTAATGAAATTTCATCTCTCCAACTTGTCTTACCAAGGCATTAGAAATGGTCACAACCCTTGCAATACTCTATACAATCCTTATAAACCATCTCCCACCAAAGGCCTGCCAATAGGATCTTGCATGTGGTTGCATTCCCTGCATAGTGTCCTCTGCAATGCCACCATGAGCTTCTTCCATGATTACAGTACACTCATGTTCTAACACACACTTTGGCGCAAAACCTCTTCTCGGCTAGTTTATACATGGTCTTTGCTAATCAACATATAGGGTGCGACGCGTATAGCCAATTTCTTCTTCTCCAAGGCCTTCATTCCTCTGGCACCACACCTATTCGCAAGAAAACAACAATATCCTCTAAATCAGAGGGCACGCATTGTAATCTAAACAACTGTGCATCTGACATTGTGTCATCAATGCTCGCATGTCCTCTCTTGAGTTAATTCGTGATAGATGGTCAGGTCCCAAATTGCTCTTTCCTAGTTTCACAATAACTGAAAATTCAAACTCTTGAAATAATAAGATCCACCAAATAGCATATGCACCCTTGTAGAATAGGATTGTTCACCAAGTACTTGAGTGCCATATGATCTGTATAAAAGGTAAATGGAGTAGCCAACAAGTATTGCTTGAATTTATGTAGTGCATAGATCATGGACAATGCTTCGCGCTCCGTTGTTGTATAATTCTGCTCTGTCGGTGTTAACTTTCTACTTGCAAAACACAAGGGGTGATCAACAATCCCCTCTCCAGGTTGTGCTAACATTGCTCCTATGGCCATACCCAATGCATCAACATGTACGTGAAATGGCTTGTCCCAAGAGGGAAAGTGCAAAATGGGCGCAGTAGTAAGTTTCTCCTTCAAGGTGTCAAAAGCCATTTGTTGTGCCTCACCCCAATGGAATTTACTTTTATGTTTCAACAACTCTTCCAATGGCACAAAAATCCTAGCATAGCCCTTGATGAATTTCTTGTAATATCTTGTGTGCCCTAAGAATCCATGCACCGTGCTTTGACTGGTAGGCTCCTCTAACCCTAAAATAACAACAACTTTGGCAGGGTCTACCAATAATCCTTCCTTACATATAATGTGACCTAGTAATGTGCCAAATGGGGTAGCAAAGACACATTTCTTAATGTTCAGGGAGATACTTAACTGCCTACATCTCTCAAACATCAACCTCAAATTGTCACAATGATCCCTTACTAACCCATACACCTGCATCTAATCATCCAAGTAGACTTGCAGAAATTTGTGGATGAAGTCTTGAAAGGCATGCACCACGATGCACAAAAATACAATAGGCACGTTCTTAAGCCCAAAGGGCATAACCGTGTAAGAAAAACTTCCCCACTTAGTCGTGAAAGTAGTCTTCTCCTAGTCTTCCTTCACAATTCTTACCTGATGATATCTGGAGAATCCATCTATGAAAGAATAGATCTCTCGCCCTGTGACACCTTCCAAAATCTCCTCAGTAAACGGGGTTGGAAAAGGATCTATCACACATGAAGCATTTAAATCTCTGTAATCAACACAAATCCTTATCCTCCCATCCTTCTTGATACTAATCACCATTGGGCTCACCCACTCAGATTCCTCAATCACCTCAATGATACCGGATTCTATCATCTTATCAATTTCCTCCTTAACCTTTACGTGCAAATTCAGATTCATCCTATAAGGTCTCTTCCAAACCGGGCGCACACCCTCCTTTAACTTAATCCTCATTTCCCCTAGAGAGTGGTGAACTCCCTCAATTCATGGTACCTACGTGGGAACAAGTCTTGGAATTCACGCAGTAGCTCAACTATTTTGAAACCTCCTGGTCTGACTAGTAATCTCCAATGACAGACTTCCTTCGGCTCGCCTCTTGTACCAATGTTAACCTTCTTTGTTTTCAAGGGCTCATGGTAGGCATACACTTTCTCATCCACTTTGTCCAATACTTCCGTGCATACCCTCTATATGAGCAACATCTAAATTTTCTACTTCCTCACCATCTATCAAGTATACTAACTTTCATTTTTATTTCTCCAGGTAGGCACGCTCAAGTTGTATCTCCTTCGTATCTCCTTCTTTTGGTTCTTCTTCTATGAAGCATGCCCCCAACTTAGGTTCCCCTAACAAATCCAAGATTCGGTCCTCAACCATGGAACTATCTCCCAAGGTAAGGCACTTGACTACCTGCAACACCTCATTCACCGATGGCTTAGGAGATTGGTACTCAAAAGTTTGGATGATATCCACTATTAACTCTTTCCAATTACCCATATGACAACGCAACTCGAATGGATATACCATGCATGCGCACAGCCCTACAAGGTGGAATAGAACTTATGCACCCATAGTGAGGGAGGTAAGGATTTTGGGCCTATCATCTAGGCTCTCTCACACTCCTAGATGTGGAGTGAGGTGGAATCCTTCCCATGATAGTCGTGTATTGCAAAAGGTGCATTTCTATGGAGAAACCTAATAGAGAACATGATTCTCACTTCACACCACTCTAGAAGATTATCTCGATGGGTCGCCCACCAATGCGTTGTTGTCCCACATAAGGTATAAGTAAGCATATTCCTCCTTTCTATTTGACATGTCCATTGTACCTCCATCATGCAGTAGAAAGATGTCAAGGTTACCCTCTCCAGTGTAACTGGGTAACTACTTTCCTCCTAGGTGCCTAACCGAGTGCACCTTGGTGATGCGAGTCACAATGCCCTTTAATTGTCTTCCAACCAACTCATAGGTCCGTGCACCCAATTGTCACATGTAACGCTAGTTATATCACTCATGGACTGAGCATATTCCCATTGAATGACTCCTCTCGATGGATGGATAACCTCGGGGTCTCTAATGGTGCACACATAGATTCTATCTAGGTCCTCTTCTCCCAAAGGCTCTACATAGGGTGTCAGACTTCCCATCTCGTTAGTGGAATAACGATGTGCTCCTCTTTGTTCTCGAAGCTTATGTACCCTTTGTTAAAGTGCAAGTCAACATTATTCTTATAACACCAAGGGCGTCTAAGTAAGGCTGGAAAGTTATCTGCCTTGACAAGTGCTAAGAATTCAAAATCCAAAATTTTTCCCCTTGGATGGTTATGGATGCATCCTTCAACACTCGATGGGCATAGCCTTTGTCCTATTCGCCATATATAGCACATTTGAAGATGGTTGTAATGGGGCCTCCCCATCTAATTCCATGCATCTAAAGTGAGAACATTGACCTCAATGCCCGTGTCAATCAAAATGTTTCTCAAGAGCCATCCATCCATAACTGCATTCAATGTGATTTCTTTGTCATAATCAATACTATGAGGGGGCAGATTAGCATGCAAGACCTACCTCTCGCGCTTGCCTCCAGTGTGTGGTACTTTTTCTCTTAGCCACTCTCCTAACAGAGGGATAATATTCTCCTAGTGCAACATATTACACACTTCTTTGACCTCATCTATGTCCTTCTGAGGGACCTCAACATTCTTCTTCTGCTCCAACTTCCGTGATTTCTCCTTCAAACACTGAATCTCCCCTTGCAGGTTTCTAATCACCTCCATGGTTTCTTGGTAGACCTTCTTCGATGAGTTAGATTAGGATATTTCCCATGTAATACCTCTTCTCTTGTAATGAGAGGAATTTTCTTTGGTATTTCCTCCTTGCACGTGTGGCTTCTGCCCACGTAGTTACCAAGACAGGTTCCAACTCGGGGTCATGTGTTACCCTAGGCATCCATTGCAGATCAGCTCGCTTCACACTCACCATCCCCACACCCTTTTCCTTCCTCTAGTTCTAGTCTCATGTGCTCATATAACTCAGGGAACTCCTCATACTTATGTTTCTTCCTACACCATGAGCATTGTAGCAAATTTGGACACTCGTGCTTGTAGTGTTCAGTAGATCCACAATTGTAACAAGTTCCATGGGAAATTCACTCCTACCTCCTTGACCACCATGGCCTATGAATCCTCCGCATGAAAACCTCTTCCTTTAACGCCTCCATCTCCCCGCCTTCATACTAAAAACCTTTATTCTTAGAATTGTTCCCAATGTTGGTCTGGTGCACACCAATATCAATGACATCATGGATTTGGTCTATCAATCGATAGTCCTTTGTATCGTGAGTTGTAGATGAGAAAATCTTACAATAAGAAGACACATTCTTGCAGAGCGCATGCTACAACAACGGGCATCTACTTGGATCATGATCTCATGATAGATTTCACAATCCAATGACACAAAGTGTGCATCGTCTTTCGTGGGGCGTTGTCCTTTGTATGTCCTTTTACCTTGTAATCCATGCACCATAGTCCACTGCGAGTCTCATGAGCTGAGTTTGCAGATAATTTCTCTAGTTTCTTTGCCATGGTAGTGATCTATGCTTCTAAAAATGGGCTTACTCTAGTGTCAAGCACTTCCAATGGCTTCAAGATGCGAGCATCCTCCAAGCCTTCACGCAGATCCGTGAAAGTCTTGTGGGAAATTACTCATCTGAAAGGCGTGATCAATCCTCCAACGAACCATTGAGCATGCTGAGATGGATGGATATCATAAGACAACTTTTGAGAAGAGTCTTAAAGTGCGCATCATACTCCTGCACACTCTCTACCATACCTTGTTGAATTTCCTTCAATGCATTGATGCTCTTTTGCTCAAACTTAGGAATGTGGAATTCCGCCAAGAAGTCATCACGCAGCGTAGTATAATCCACCACCGTTTGATGTGGGTCATACTTCGGTACCATCTATGTGCATGTCCATGCAACGTAGTTTGCAAATGGCCCGACTTGCCTTTCGCCTCGAGGCCATGATACCATTAGTGCGCCATAACAATTCGCACTTGTGTACATGCTCCAAAGCATCTTCAACACCCTTATAATCAGGTAAGTGAAGAGACATCTCATAAAACACTGTTAATGGTGTTGTGGTCCTTGCCCACCAGATCCAAGACCTTGATTCCCTCTTGTGTTTCCTCCACCACCAAATCCACTAGATCCACTAGCTCCTATTCCTCTGGATCCACCAGATCCTCCTCCCATTACAGGTAAGGGGGCTTGATATGCATTGCGTTTTGCATACCCACCATCGCGTTAAACTATGTGCCGACATTATGTGATGTCGAACCACTTCTAGACGTGATACCTAAACTTTGTGTACCCACACCTTGCCCAAATGATGTGCTAGATAGGATGCCTCCAAACACAGGAAATTTTTGTGCTACCATAGAAGAACTAAATGAAAAATTATATCTACCAGGTGTGTCACTGACTACCAATACCAACACCAACTAAGTTAACAACACTTATCTAAGGAATTGTAAAACTAAGTGTCGGGGTTCGATCACCAGTCCGCTAAGATGTGTGCCTACGACTCTCCTTTATCCATACAACGAGCTCTCACAAGAAGCCGAGGGGTTTCTCTTTCACGCTTGCCAAGATGGGGTAGCATGCATCGCTCAAGTCTCACACCATGCGAACCTCAAATCCTTCTTGCAACATCTACCTCCATAAATCCATCACTCTAACAACTTTGCATTGTCTCATCAACTCCATTTCTCGTGCTTTAGTATACTTGAGTTGCCTCTCTTCTCTCTCTTATTTCACCACAAGGTCCAACATCTTTCACGACACTAGCTTCCATGCCCCGCACCTAATGGGAAGTTAGCCAGCCATAGGAAATGCCTCCATACTCAGAGTGATGATCAGGATATTAATGGCTAACGACATAGCCCGCAAGAATGAGCCTCTTGGCTCCCACAAGAACTCAAACTCAACAATATTTGGGTAATAATACGTAGAAATCACGTATTCCAGGTATAGCTAGTCAACATTCCACTCCATTAATAATCAACAACATGAGTCTAAGTCAAATCAGCATCATGTAACCTTTGATACTCTTCTTGGGTCCAAACACGAGGTCTATAATACTAACTCTTCCTTGATGCATATGTTGACAACCATTCGTATAACTCTACCAGAAACAACAAAAGAATGTCTAAAACTCATGATATAGGTACTCCTCTACCCATTTACGTGCATCAAACTTAGATCCCATGTTAAATAGCTGAGAAAACTCATCCTTTGTGCTTTTAAGCCAAGTCTCGACGTTGTCCAAGGTCAAACATTTTGTCATCACACATCATTCTCACAACTTCAAAAGAGGTCCCGACAATGGAACCAAAATGTAGTCTTGTTTCCCTATTCCCTTTAAATCCCAAGTGCATCGGCCTATCACCCAACATTAGTTGGGCACTCACCCGAGGCACGCGCAGGCACCGAGCCCCTCCTTTATGTGAGCTTCATAATAATGTCCACCATTAATGGAGGAATTTTTATAAACAGTAACTACACACATTTATTCTAGCACAAAGTAAAAACACTAGATCTAACATAGATGCACCATGATATAAACATAAACATTGCAACAACATAAGAGAACCAGATATGTACCATGAGTAACATGAAATACACTAGGTTTTGAGCCCATTAGACAAAAATATACAGAATAACCCGTCATATATTATTGATTAAGTGTTTACGGTAGCCATATTACATCAAAAAGGTTCAACAACAGATCAATTACATCATTCTACCATTAGCATTCTACCCTCCCCATGGCTCTGATCCGAAACTCTATAGTACCCCCTTAGAACCATTACATATTATTCACCATGCATATGCACACATACTTGACCTCCAACCTCTAACACCTAACACCCAATACCCTTGTCTAGATCCAAAATGCCTCCTTAAATAGGATAGGAGCTCACCTAAACATCATTCCAAAAGAAAGCCCGCATGCCAAATGTCATCATATCCTGTTATACTTGAGTGTCCAAGCCATGCAAATGCCAGCTAGCCATAAAAACCTCCACTTTACAACCCATAACCATAATGATTCCTTGGAATATTCTTTTCTTGAGCTTCAAGTCTTCATGTAACAACCTTATCATCATTACGCTTATCCACAACTTCACATGTTTTACATGTGATACCCTTCAACCGAAATGCGGCTAAGTCCTTAAACCCTTTCCTACTCTTGCACGCAAACCTATCTCTCCTCACGCGCATTTACTTACGCACTTTTCTCCATAGTGCCTTTCATGCGCGCTCATCTTTTACTTTAGGACTTAGTCATTTCCGGGCTCAAAAAATATAGATAATAATGTAATTTCCATGTGTCCTACATCTTTGTAGATGTAGTTCGTGCCTTTACCATTATCTTGTGTAAACAATCCCTTAAATTGTTGCATTGTGGAGCTAAATTGCTTCACAAAAGGCATGTTTTACAAACTTGTAGGTTTACACAATAACCAATAACGGTCGGGGAACCAACATCGGTCACCTAGAGGAACCGACATTGGTCGTGGAACCAACATTGGTCAAGGAATCGACATCAGCCAGTAAGCGACACCGGTTACTGTGCATTTATATTTTTATTTTAAACGCGGTATTAGATCCAACCTTTGGTTTAAAGGTGATCTAAAGGTTGTAAATGTATAGTTAAGATGCCCTAAGTTTGTATAAACTTATATAAGCTAGAAAGTTAGGGTTAGAGGAATAGAATTTCATGTAATTGATTATTATTACATTTGGAATCCTTGGTTGAGAGGATGAAGAAGAAGAGAAAGAAAAAGGTTACATGAAGACATAACTTTCATGGAGAGAAGCTAGATAGAAGGAAATGACAGGTACATCTGAATGGTGAGAAGAGTGTAATGTCTTCTACTGTATTTCCTTTGTATTATTTTGTCTCAATGTAATGGCTTGCATAGTATGCAAAGCACATATGGTTTCTTCTTGTAGATCCACATGTTGTTGTGATATCTTGTATTGTAGATCCATGAGACCATGTTGTATTATTGGTCCATAGAGATCTAGTATTGTAGCTCATTGGATAGCTTGTGGGTACATGATAGTATCTAGATATTGTAGAGGAGGTTGTCTTCTTGTTTGCACATGTTGATGCAATGATGGAGGAGAGACTTACTTCTTGGTGCACAGTTATGGTTGCACATTAGTAGACCCATTTGAGAGGTCTTGTTTGCAGATTCACAGGAGAGCTTGGTTGCACAATTCGAGAGATGTAGCAGTTCTGGTTATGTGATATCTGTTGGTGGTTTGGAGGCACGGTTGTAGTGCACTCATGTAGATCTCGTTTAGAGATCTGGAGGAGGAGATACTCTTGGAGAGATGCATTGTACTCTTGTGGGAAGAGTTGATTTGTACTCTTGTTTATTATATATATATTGAGATCTATATTTTTGGTGGATGTAGCCTACATTGGGTGAACCACGGTCCATATTGTGTTATGTGTGTGTGCTTTGTTTTAATTTTGTAAGGATATTACTTGTATAAATCAGAACATATACAATAGAATAACATGAGAGAACACCAAAATATAGATAAATGATGACAATATGCTCATATAATAGCTTTGCCACTTCGAGGGGGCAACCTCAATACCACTTCGAGGGGGTAACCTCCAAACCATACAATAACACTCCAATACTCAATATGATGATTAATCGCAACCTTATAACCCTTATATATACCATTCTAACTTATGGCCAATATTGAGGTGACCTCCTAAGCATAATAAATCATAAATGAATGATATAATAAGATAAGGGGATGTGTGCCACATGTCGGCATCTCCATCAATACATATACATCATAACATCCTTTCCCTAGGTGCATAACAAATTTGGATTATTCTAGTTTATACTTCCATTCTTTGTAGATTTTGAGGAATTGTCTAGTTTCGTATTTGCATGATTTGATTTGTTATTGAATCATAGCACTATTCCGTAGTCGGGATTCCCAACACAAATTACAACAATGACATAAACACAAGAAACAAAATCCCCTTTTTCATAACCCCTCTTCTCCCACCCATCTTTCTCCTCTACCCCGCTCTCTTCGTTGTATGCATTGGAGTACTCGTCTACCATTATATTATGAAAGTATTAAAAAGCAAGTTGAAGTCACTTCCCAATGTTCCCATTTCTAGATTATTTTCAAAATATAGAAGTTACTAGGTAAAACTATGACATGTAGTTCATGCCTTTACTATTTTCCCTGTACAAGGAAATCCCTCGTTACAACTATGACATAAACACGATAAATCAAATTCCTTTCTTCATTTCCCTTCTTCTCCCACTAGTATTTCTCCTCTAATCCATTGCACTAGTTGAGTATGATTGTTACTCATATACAATTAAAATATTAAAATGCAAGTTGGTGCGACTTCCCAACGTTTCCATTTCCAGATTATTTTCGAAAGATAAAAATTACTAGGTATAACTTACTGTTGAATTTGGCTTATTTTGGAAACATCACGAAGAGTGCCACACCTCCGATGCCACGGGAAAATATCTTACGCGCCAAAGAAAAGACACAACTTAGTTCCAAAGAAGAAATATCTGGAAATTACTTGAATCTTCCTATGTTTATTATTCCGCGAACTATTCGCGTCCTTTAAGAAGAGGCCGCCGGCAATATATTGCCGGGAAGAGAATTGAGTGAAGCAAAATAAAGAGGACTTATCTACTTAGAGCAAGAAATAATGGAAGGAATTAGTTCAATTTCAACGCCATTTCTTACAAAGACGTACAACATTGTGGATGATCCCTCCACGGATTTTGTTCTTTCGTGGAGCGCCGGCAACAATAGCTTCTTGATCAAAGATCCCCACTACTTTTCCCTCAATCTGCTGCCACGCTTCTTCAAGCACTGCAACCTCTCCAGCTTCGTCAGACAGCTCAACACATATGTGAGTATACATTGCTTTCATGTTTTCAGACTACCACTTTTCTCAGGCAATATGGTTAGAAGGAATTTTGCTTTTTATGTCACAGGGATTTCGTAAGCTCGATCCCGATAGATGGGAGTTCGCACACAAAAGTTTTTGCGCGGGCAGAAGCAGTTATTGGGCAGCATTCGTCGAAAGAGGTCTCCTCATCAGGGAAATGCGGGCTCATTCTCTCATGGGTCACTTAATGAATTGTGTATCAAATATGATTTGGAGAATTTTAAGAAAGAGAAGGACGCCATTGTTACGGAGGTCGTTCAGCTGAAGAAGGAGCAGGAGGACATTGATAAAGAGATGGAGGATATGAAGAGGCGCCTGGATTTGGCAGAGCGTAAACCCCAGCAAATGATCTCTTTTTTTTCCACTGTAATTGACAATCTGGATTTAATTACTCAGAGGCTCCAAAACAGGGCAAGTCTCAGTGGTGGTAAAAAGAGGAGACGGTTGCTCCATAAGGAACCAGAGGAAAACAATCCTACTTTTCAGCTTGATGGGTTCGGTGCAAATGCTTCGCTTGCATATGGGTTTATGGGTACTGGGCTGATTGCGGATGGATTTGAATTTGCACTAATGGATATGCCCCACATTGACTCTAAACCTATAGCTGGATTGATCTCTGAGGAGCTGACGACTACTTCTCCGCTAATAAATGAAAACCCAGAGATTTGCATTAAAACATCCGAGTTTGGGATCGATGTGGGTTGTGAAGAGGATGATTCGGTTGTGAGTAATTTGGATGACATTTTATGGGACGGTATGTTCATTTAAGAAGCTCAATTCAACAAACTACAAAGTCAGATCAGAAGGGGACTAAATGCCAAATCTCCAGTCTTCTAATTGAATAAGATGACATGGATTTTACTGATAATATAATGAATTAGTTAGGCTGTTCAAAATAATTATTTGGTGATAGCCTTGCCATCCGTTTTAAAGGAATTCTAATCTAACCGAGCGAGAGGTACATCCCCTGCTTTGCCCTTGCTCAAGCAGGTATTAAGGTCTACAGACACTTGTATATCAATTATCAATGGTAAAGTAACAGGTATTAAGGTTACAGAGGTGCGTGACTTACAAGTTTTGTCTGTCCTATAACAGGTGAACAAGTACATTTGATGTGAATTAAAGCAGGGCAGTTTGCAGGTCGGTACGCCCAGTTTTAACACATTTGACAGTATAGCTATATGTGTGGTCTGCATTCTGCTGCTGTTTCATGCTTGATGGATATTATGCAGGGCTACCTGGTTTTATTTTCATGTCTGCAAACGGTATTTTGTTGTCATTTGTTTAGGTTTTCAATAGCATCAAGGCATTGTTTGAAAAAAATGAAGCTGGAACATCTAGCTTGCCCCTCTACCAAAAGCCACACATATGGTAAGATGAGAAAACTGCAGTAAGAAATCTGGCCAAGGATTATTGGGAATGATTTTTGTTGATCGTATGTGTGGGGCTTGTTAAAAGTCAAGAAAATTGTGGATTTGCAGAGTCGAATCTTTCTAGCACCAGCTGCAATTGATCCTTGCATTGTAGTTCTTAGGTCCAAAGATGTTTTAAATTTTCAGCAATCAGTGGCAGTAGGCATTTACCTTTATTCTGGATTGTCTATTTTCTTGTGTGGGTACTTGTCTCTGCCCGCTACTGTGTGATTTAGGATTCTACGTTTTGCAGGTTCTGGTGCTTGTAGTTACCTGGCTTTATGTGATTTCTTGCCTTAGGGTACTTGACTTCACTGTATACCATGTGATTTAGGACCATACATCTTGATAGTTCTGATGCTTCTATCTACCATTGATTGATTTCTAGCCCTGCATTTCACAAATTCTTTTCCAATGTCTTTTTCATTGATAACTACATTCTGTTGTTCTAATGTTCTAGCTATGGGGCAGAACAGGATAGAAACAACCTGCAGATACTGAAGCTGAAGGAGTCTAGCAGACTGAAATGTGCCATCTAGGATTTTGTATGGATGCTAAGTATCAGATGTCGGGCACAAGTTTTAAATATATTATTGAGATTGGAGATCAAAGGACTGAAAATGTCACAGCAAACAATATCGATAAAAATCCTTCTTTCAAAACAACCCTTGCAGGATATGTATCTTTGCCTTTCATCTGTATATATTTCCTTGTCTAAGGCAGAGTGGTGTGCGAGGCTAAAACTGCAAAAATATTTAGTCTTAGTAGCAGTGTTCTTTATGGGAACACAATAAACATACCTTTCTTAAAATCGCAATTAACAAGAATTGAAGAATGCTTCATATATGTTTTTGTGAGTACTACCAGGCACCAACTATATCCTCTACTTACTAAAGATTTCTTGTGATATATGTCTTCAGGGATACTCTGCAGTGATGAAGTTATATATGGGAATGGAAGAAGTAGAGGCACATTAGGCTATTGATGCAGGAGATCAGGAGCACCATCGAGAGGCATGTTATGCCCACAACTAGTGTTGTTAGGCTACAAAATTAGTTGGTAGTTCATAAATTTCTAGCATATGATTGGAGGAAGGGCAGGCGCCCAGCATCGTCTGTCCAAGAGATTGTTTGTGGATGTGTAATACAAATTAGATCCCTACACCATTCTGAAACATGTTCCCTTTTTTCACCTAAACTTTTCATGTAATTTGTCTAATGTTTGTAATTGATCTTGGAGTCAACATTGATAAAGGACAAACAATCAAAGCCGTTTTACAAGTTTCTTATAGTCTTTATGCTCTTGCATGATTGTATTCAGACTTGATATCAATTTCTGAGAAAATTTGGTTAGTTCTGGGTTTTCAGGATTATATGCCTCACTCCACTTATTTGGAACCACAGATATTACATATTTGATGGTTTTGTCTTCATACTCATTTTACACATGTTACAATGTTGTGTTTATATTTATGTTTTAATAGAAGTGCATGATGCTACTCGGTTTAGTTGATCTGGGACAGGGTTTCATGCCTACCAATTTGTTGCTGTGGAGAGTGGTTTTGCACTAATAATACAGTATACTTGCCACAACACTGTAGTCAGGTTTAAATTAATATAAATCAAACCTAATTACAGGATTTGATTGCTCAAGAAATATAGGGAAACTTAAATAATTGAAATGTTACGAGATAATTAGGGTTATAAAATGATATGTTGTTTGTTGCAAATCTAGAAATAGTCAGCAACAGTCAATAGAGACAGGGTTAAACGGCAAGGAAAATAAGTCATAAAAATTAACAGAATGTTACGCCTTTAACCTATAACATATATTGAGACGTGTATAATTGATCTGTGGCTAACATAATCTCTTACCTTGTCATATCACATTTCTTTATGTTTACATAAGTTGACTTGTGGCTAACATGATTTCTTACCTTGTGTGGCCGATACACCAATATAAGAGGTACTTCTTGATTTTGATTGTTCAATTAAATTTCTTGATTATGATTCTTAATTTTTCTATAATTTTGTATAGTTAAGTGTGAAATACATGAGTAGTTGATGTTATGCCAGAAATAATGGATGAACTGTTTTCCTATTTTTTCTTGTTTATAATCAATATAAATCCAATCTTCAGATCTCTTTTTCCAAGAACATAATTAGGGAGTTATACTATTTGTAGCTTCGGTTATCGATCTTATTGAACTATTACGTAAATTATATACACCACTTACCATATTGCAGCAATTATTGCATTCACCGGATGTTCTGTTCCATCTGTTTAATTAATTAATTAATTACGCCGAAGGCGTTGTTGTAGTGAAGTGAGACCTCTTTTCTCTAACAAATGATGATAAGCGAAGCAGCGAGATTTAATTTGTCGTTGATGTACTACACATTTTCATCCATCCATGTGGCGTGACCATGGTTTGTCGAGTGCAGGCACGGCCCGGACTCCCAAGCTGAAACATGGTGGAGCTTCTTCAAGTTCAAGCTTATTCATCCTCTGCACGACGATGTCGACGGTTCCATCTTCGGCGCAGTGTACAAATGGAGCAAAAAAGCCACCGATCGACAAAATCGACGAGGCGGCTAAGACGCTTCAACGAAAGCCCACACGGGTCGAATCCGAGAGGACTTTCTCCATCCTGCAGTCGTGGGTTCCTTGCTTGTATGTAAATCCTAGAGACGGTTTGTGCTCTGGTTATATCAGGTATTTTGGGAACCGGAGGGCGATGCGGCAGATGGGCGCGGGGGGTGTGGCGAAGCTTGCGGCGCAGCATTCGATCAGGGGAATGGTGTTTTCTGCATTTGGAATAGATTCCAAGGCAGGGCATTTGATTCCTTCCGCGAGACTTACTGTGACTCAGAACCCGGCGCCGGATTTTAAAAGGGCGCATGGGATTCATCAGTGGTGGGCGCCGGATATTAGAATTGAGTCCACTGAGTACAGACTCGATACAGAGTTGAATGCAGGGTAAATAAAACCTGCCTTCAATTTAACAACGCTTCTACCATTGTAATTTTTTTTACAGATTTATATCGTTTTCTCGTCTAATTGACAGATTACCTGCCTGTTTTTGCTCCAAAGTCGAAGCCAATTACGCTTCTACTTTTGTACAGATGTAATCGGTAGAGATGTGAATATGAACATATTGGAAAAAGTTTTGAATGGAATTTTAAAGAATTGTATAAATTTATGAGTGCATTAGTTTATTCATGATAATTATATGGACAATTGAATTATAAGGAATTCATTTTTTTTTGGGAACATCCTTAATTACGCCGAAGGCATTCTTGTAGTGAAGTGAGACCTCTTTTCTCTGACAAATGACAGTAAACGAATGACGAGATTTAATTTGTCGTTGATGTACTACACATTTTCATCCATCCATGTGGCGTGACCATGGTTTGTCGTTTCAACGCCGTGTCTGGGAATTAAAGTAATGTTTGTACAAACCAAAGGATACGCCTGTCAAGTGCCTTGGCTTTTAGGTAATGTTTGCATTTTTACGTCCCCATTCTCGAATGCTCATAACATCCACCCTAAATCCAGATCCAGATCGATAATGGCCGAGGAGAAGGTTCATGATTGGTTGAAGCTAACGGTGGTGCTCGGAAGAGTTTACCCACTCTTGAATTTGGATTACATATGCAGCTGCACAATGTCCGTCTGGAGTGTTGCTACAACATCCTCAACAAGGAGGAGAGATCGGATCTGGTCATGGCTGCACTGGCGAGACAACAAGTGGGAGATCAAGTGCAGCGATCGTTGGAGTTAGGGTTTTGGTGGCCCCTGTTGACACGCCTCTCAATAAGTAGCTTTGAAACACCGACAGATGTTCCAAGTTAAAGTTGTGTCATTGTGAGAACATTTCCTCCGACCCTTCCATTTCCTCTCTCTCATACATTCAGGCGAGTTTTTGGGATCGTCGTTTGTTTCTCCTCTTTCCCCAAAATTAACGGGAAACTGCATACAATTGCATTTAAATGTATCTGAAGGAGGGGGAATGGCGGTGGGGTTAAGCTACGGTCACATGCTGGCGGACCCAAGTTACATAACCCTGTTTATGAATTGACACTCTCCAAAATATTGTGTTTAATCAGGGCCACCTTTGGAAACACCTTCAGGCATACAAAATTCCTCCTTCATGTCAATCAGAGGATTTCCATCTACTGCAGCTGAAAAGTCACCACCCTTGTCAGCATCATTACCTGATTTGTCCATCACAGATGAAGAGTTAACATCTGATAGATCTTCTCCCAATTCAGAGAAAGATCTTCTAGATGGAGGTTTCAGCCCCAAACCAAATGACACAGTTCATTCCAGCTCATCTGAGAAATGGGGTGAATCATATGGAAAATCGGTATTTGCTGAGACAAAAGGTAAAGTATATTGCTCAACTGAAACATCATTTATAATGAACAGATGCCCCATCTTATGATATGTTGGAGATTAATTCTAAACTTATGATGTTCTTGAGGTTTCACACATGATCTAATAACTAATTAAATGTAAAAGAATTGCAGTTCTTAATAATATTTTGTGAAAGAATTGCAATTGATAGTAATATTCAAACCAAGTGTAAAGGTTTGATTACTGTTTTTGATGAAATTGTGTCCTTTTGTTTCAACATGTGACTACACTGAAGGAAAATGGGTTGAGGATAGCCACAGGCCCCTATATTCAGGCAAGATGTGCAAACATTGGTTATCAGAAATGTGGGCATGCAGGCTAACACAATGGAGTGATTTTTCATATGAGAATTACCATTGTCAGCATGATAACTGTGACATGCCTGA
Source organism: Taxus wallichiana var. yunnanensis (assembly GCA_018340775.1). Taxonomy (NCBI): domain Eukaryota; kingdom Viridiplantae; phylum Streptophyta; class Pinopsida; order Cupressales; family Taxaceae; genus Taxus; species Taxus wallichiana. The sequence continues at coordinate 436,478,039 of CM031234.1, read as the reverse complement.
ATTTGAAGGACATGAGTTTCTAAAAAGGTATGAACAATCAGGTTTTGGTGGTTCTTGCCACAGTAGTTTTTATGCATGTGCATTATTCTCTTAGAGATTACAAAATTTGATAATGGTAGGCATTAATTTCATTTGCATTTTTGCCAACAGAGATTCAAATTAGCTAGGCGACATGTATTTTGTAGAATGCAGAGTAAGACACTAGCATTTATTGTGGATTCGTTGGGAAGATAACAGTTCCAATAGATCTCATGTGCCTCATTACCGGTGGAACAGACAGTCCAAATGTTCAAGATGTAGGTAGGGAGTATGGTATGGTCTGTGCTCATCATGCAATAAGGACATATGGATGGGCTTATAGGTTTCCTAAGACAAACACAACTGTCTTGTACTATTGGTCAGCAAGCCTCTGTGAAATTGAACCATTGAACCATAGTGACCCATCCACTAATTTCGCAATGCATCTTGATCGACCTGCATGGTTTTTGCATCAAAATCTTAACAAGTTTCATGTTGTGGTTTTAAACACGGGGCACCATTGGAACAGAGGGAAATTAAATGTAAATAAATGGCAAATGTATGTGAATGGAAAGCCAAATAATGCCAAGCATTTGAGAGACATCAGAAGTCCGCTAAATTTTACCGTACACAGTGTTGTGAAATGGCTTGATGGAGAGTTGAATGAGCATCAAAATTTTAGAGCCTTCATGAGAATTTTATCACCTCGACACTTCTTTAATGGGGATTGGGATTCATGAGGTAGCTGTGATAACACCGCACCATTGTCTGGAGTGAATAAAGCTTCAGGAAATTGAGCTCATGATCCAGTTTCCAAGAATGCTGTGAAGGGTACTAGAGTTGAACTTTTGGATATCACTGACTCTTCACAGTTAAGAGATGAGGCACATTTATCAAAATATAGATTCAAAGCAATGGTGCTCATGAGTGTCTTCATTGGTGTCTTAGGAGTTCCTTATACATGGAACAAGTTTTTGTTTGCACAACTTTTTTTTCCACAAGGGAAAAATTTATCGGTCAGTATGGTATCTTAGTACTGTTAACTACACCAGATGTTACTTCACTACATGAACGCATGGTACTTGCATGTTACAACTTCTACATCAGCCAACGTACAAAGCATTCTTATACCTTGAGACTCAACTATAGAAGACATCTGAGGATTAATTTTTAAAATGCGACAGTAATTGTATGTACAAAGCATATTTGTACAATTCTTCAGTTCCTATGTGAAATGTATGTTCTCTTATAATTTGAAGGCATCAATCCTAACAAAGGCATAGAATAATCAACATCATGGGTGTTCTTAGTTTGGATTAAAGAATATGCTTTGTTAACATGATAATTTTTTTTCTGATTACTATGAATGAATTATGTAAGTTGTGTAAATTATATATTTATACACTTATTCAGTTCCTTGTGAATCGTACATTCTCTTGGAATTTGAAAACTTTGTGATTGGGGTCTGACAAATGAATCACACACAACTCCAAGGATGTGATTGGCATTGAACAATGTATCATTTTGTGTTTCACAGGTAGAAAAGCATGAGTAGAGATATAGTTTTACCTTGCTTTCTGACACTAATACACAGATTGTTTGATTTTTTTTCAGGCATGCCCTTTCATTTTAGGTCTTTGAATGATGCTTAAATTAGATTTGAACACGTCCATTCCTCTTCAAAACTATTTAGAACTGCAAAACCCTCCATTGTATTCTATAATTACCCATTTTTTCTATGACCAAAGCAGTTAAGAAATGGAGTAGCAAGGAATGCAAGGTTCACATTTCAGTTCCTAAAATGTAGGATATTGATCTCACCTTGAAGTTCTTGTCATAAATTATGTTTTGAGAAAGGTCACTTGAGGGTGCTGAGGTACTCTTCAGAATTTTGAATTTTTAAAATAATTTCAAAAAACAGTGTTGTATCTTTCTATTTCGGAATAGAAGATATTTTTCATGCATGGAGGCTTCTCGGTTCTCCAGAGGCATGCTAATGTTTGCCTTCCTCCTCTGGTTAGTTATCTACCTCAATGTTATCATTGATTTCTGTGTATTGGATTTCTTGGGGTTTTAACTCATTTTTTAATCCAATGTGCAGGGTAGCCAACAACCTCCCCACCCAAGAGTTCGTGGCCAAAGATTTTTATTGGATGGAATGGCATTTCATCTCTATTTTTAATTCTTTCGAGTTTTATTTATTGCACGATAATCAGTCCAGTGTTTATGTTAGGGGATATAAATGAGAGCAACTTTAGGATCCACAAGCAGAAGTGGGTCTTATTCCGTATAGTAAGCTCTTTGAGGTTTTATTTCCACTTCATATCAGTATAATGTCATTTGGTCTAATCTCAGAGTCTATTTGGGATCTTAGGATCTAGCGCTTGGTTAACAAGATGAGCATCTTAAGCAACACAATTTTTGTCTTTAAAAAGTTCTTGTGTACTGTAAGGGGAAAGTACAGCCCCCCTGAAAAAATTCTGATGAATAAATCCAAAGACCACTGCTAACATTATGCAACATGTTTCATGTTGCTGCATAAAAGGTGTTCGATGCAAGGGGCTGCATACAAATGCTTGGAAGCGCAAATGTTGTGCACAAAATTTATTGGTGTGAACCGAGCGGAATCTTGGAAAGGCTAGAAAGCCGAGCAAAGGGAAGCAGAGCCTTCGCATGTTGTAGAGTCCCGAAAGGAGAATACAGTAAGAGGCAATTTTATTTAAAACAGAAACCCTTGAATACTGAAATGGTCGCCAAAGCTTTCAGATTAATGTGGTGAAATCTTCTTCGCGGCTTTCAGATCGGTGCTACCGACTGTTTTGACACTCGAGGAGCAATTTTTCTAGCCCAGAATCGTAGGTTTTGGCCGTCATTTCAGCCCAGGAAGCTCTGGTATGTAGGGTTTGTTATAAATCGGTGTTTTGGTTGGGGAAATTTGTGAACATTTTTGGTTGTTTGAGGGTTTACATTTCTTTCCCATTAGGATTGTATTGTTATAGACGTTTTGGCCGAGAAATTTGTTGATTTTTTGTTACAATTTTTGTCGAAAATGTGTGTATTTCGCCACATTATTTGAGACTATTTATAGAAGGTTTAACAAGAAGTCTAGGATATAGTTTTTTGGTGTTGTAAAGGAGAGATTTTAGGGGGAAGGGATTATGTAGCATAAGCTCTTTGGCAATCATGTTGGACATTTGAGGCGAGTTGTTTTACGCCACAAATTTTACCTGACTCCGCGACGGCTAGAACAATAAAGAACATTGGTATTTATAAATTATTTTACTCTCTAAATTTTTCTTCCAACCATTAGTTATCTTTTTTATTTGTTCTATATTATTATTAAATTATAGCGACCATTTGCAAGACTTATGATTTCATTGTTAATTTAAAAGAAGCCAAGACTTCCAATTTTAATGTTAATTTAGAATATAATATTCTTTCTAATCTCAAAGTATTGTATTTTATATATATACTCACATTAACAAAAAAAAATTGCTTTTCATTTAGATGATAAATATCAATCTACAAGAGATGTGGATACAATTTGTAATGTACTTGGAAGTCAAACAATCTCCTTTGTGGATCAAGGAAATGGTTATTTAAATGACGGAGGACACTTCACAGGCTATCCATGATCAGATTCAACCTTCGTATGCAGGCATCTGGAGTATGTCAAAGAAATGATGGCAATTAACTTCAATCCGCCAAAATTTTAAATGAAAATGAAACTATTTGTAACTGGAACCGTCAGGTGCATACCAATATGAACTTTGACAGCTTGGAACTTAGAGTAACTTTGTCCCGTATCCACTGTGCAATCACATAAAGAGGATAATGGATTTTAATTCCGAAAAGTTATGTCACATAACTCACATACTTATACGCTCTTTAAACAATTTGAGGCATATTTGGGCTTGCATGACAAATAAAATTTGTCTTATGCTATTCGAAAAGCTACAGGCCATTAAATAAAAATATACCATAACTTGATTACAAGATTGGAAGTTCCACTTTGACTTATTTGTAGTGTCATTTTTTGATGGTATCGTTTTAAATTGTTCCCCTCTCCATTTTTGCCACCTTTTCACTTCCCCGCCCGGCCTTCCAACCCCTGCTTCTTCAGCCCTCTTCTTATGATATTGTTTTTCTCCCTCAAATTTGAATCCTTCATAAGATCCCTTCGGCGTTTCCATCGTACACTTCACGTACGATTGCTAGTTTATACACAAAATGAAAATTAATGTATCATTTAGAATTTTCTTATTACAATTCTGGCATAGAGCTATCTTCTTTTCTTTTCTAAAGGTGGGCCTCCCACATTCCTCACCTCATCATTGTAGCATGGAGAGCCCCGAGATGCATTGAGTGAGAGTTTAGGCTCTCTTGGCGGTGAAAAGGAAAAGTTTGTCGGGGGTCTTTTAATGTGGATGAGATGTTTAATCGGAAGATAATTAATTACAACATGAATATGGTAGGTGTTTAGAAAATATTTAATGATATTAACTACTAGCAATCGCACACAAAATATGTGATGAAAATGCGAAAGGGGATGATGCATTGAGGAAGGTGAACTTGAAGGATATAAACATTGGAAGAGGAAGAGGGGCGATGAAGAAGGAGATTGAGGGAGGATAATTGAAGGGGTGTGGAAATCGGTAGGGCGCACCTAATCGATTTTTTTTTTATTACAAGTAGATATATACGAAACACATGTCATATGTGTCAAGTGTTCAAAGGAGAAAAGTGACATTTTGCACAGGTCATCGAGGTAACACACTTTGGAAATATTAGACAAAATGGTGTGGTCAAAGAAATCTTCCAAGGAAAATTGTAGATGTAAGAATCTCAAACTGTACATATGTTTGATATCGAACTCTATGTTTAACATTCCTCATGTCAATGATTTCATACACATTGGCTACCAGTTGTCGTAATGACGATGTCCCTCAATGGACACCTGCACTAAACCTTGACCTCTCATTTCCCTTATGCATGTCAAGCACAATTGCCTTGACTTGCATTTGGAAATGCCTATCAACACAAGGTGCATTCAAAGGTGGAAAGAGGAATGTGGGACCCTTCTGCGGGACCTCCTATCGTAGATGACAAGGTCTCTAAAATCATTCGTGACACAGATATGGCCAAAAGGCAACGACCTAAGAACCCAACGTTGTGTGATATTTGTGTGTTGTCATAGTTTATTCGTATTGGTTTTTATATGGAGAAAAGGCTATCACCGTAAAGTCTTGCTAACATTACAAATCCAACAATTGATATCATGCAACATTGTTTGTGGATAATTCACAACAATACATGCATGTTTCTATTATTTCGTGGCAAGTGGAAGGTTGCGAGAGAAAAGATTTGTACTTGGGGTCTTTTCACCCCCAACACCAACAAGTACATCTACAAAATGTAAAATGAGCCAACCAAATCTAAAATAATATCGAGATTAAGAATAGGGGTCTCTCAATGAACGTTGTTAACTTGTTCATAAGTTATATGACGCCAACAACCAGTCTTTACACAATTGAAAGAAACAAATTATTTCTAGAAAGTATGGGGAAAATAGGCTTTGTTATTTTTGTCACTTTATTTTTATGGAGTTAAGATTTCCCATTAGAAGGCATTTCATATGTTATATAAGAAGAAGAAATGAATGGAAAGTTGGAAAGAAAAAGGTGGCAATTAAATACATGCATGTCCCACACCTATTGTTCCACGACTCAGATTATTCGCCAAATAATATCTACTATATGTGCTCCACTTTATCGTCTCGATAATATTTTGATCATTTTTATCATTCTTTGTTGTAAAATGAGCTAGCCTAATCAAAAATAATATTGAGATTAAGAATAAGGGTCTCTCAGTCAATGTTGTTAACTTGTTCGTAAGTTATACGATGCCAACAACCACTCTTTACACAACTAAAAGAAACAAAATTTTCTAGAAAGTATGGGGAAAATGGTCTTTGTTATTTTTGTTACTTTATTTTTACATAGTTAAGATTTCCGATTAGAAGGCATTTCATTTGTAATATAAGAAGAAGAAATGAATGGAAAGTTCGAAAGAAAAAGGTGGGAATTAAATACATGCATGTACCACACCTATTGTTCCACGACTCAGATTATTCCCAAATAATATCTACTATCTGTACTCCACTTTGTCATCTCGATACTATTTTAATCATCTTTAATGATAGAATGATCTCCGTCATTGATGGTCTCAAATTTATTCGATTGACCAAAGAATTAAATACAGTCACCTACCTTCTTCATTAAAAATTAAAATGATATGCAGATATTAAGAAAATTGTTTTGAGGCCATCCGACCAGAGAAGCTACCGAGGCCTGGAAATTGACAGGCTGTAGGCCATTTTTTGTGATTTTAGATGTATATTACAGGTAATTAAATTTGGTAGCCGTAGAAAATGACAGGCTGAAATTTTAAAAAACCGTATGATTTTTTAAATAGTTTTTTAAATATATGGAAATATACATATCTTTTGGAAGAAATCATTAAAGAAATATTATATATATATAATGAATTTACAATCACCTACAAGAGCTAGGCCGTCAAAATTAAATGTTTTGACAGAAAAGATAATTTGAAATCCCACCCACCTTAAACCATTGGGCGCTCATCATTTTGATGTGGCGGTTGTATCAAATCTTTTTGCGTTGCACCGACTTAATTCCATTGTCACCGACCTTTCGTTTATTTTTGGATAATGTGAATCCACTAAATGCTGAAAACCACCAACGAGATAGAAATCCACTAGGGAGAGGACCCTATAACAATGCACCTAACTTTAGGGGCACGTAGATATATGTAGGTATGTTGGTAGTGTAAAAAAATTATATCATCGTGTAGCGTATGATCATGCCATATCAACATTTTCGTTTCGCATGTTTTTTGGAGGGAAAAGTAGTTTTGAATTGATTTAATATGAAGAAAATCAATATAAAACATTTGAAAGAGGGACCAATGACCGAACACCCTATGTGTCACATTCTCATTAACTCTTTAAAAGTGTAATTAACCAAAAAGTGAACTACTATTGGTGCTTTTGTCAACAACCTATGGTGAAAAGAGATGTACATGTTTTGGTGTCGCTTTCGGTTATAGGGTCCTCTCCCTAGTGTATGTGAACAACTCAGTTGACACGTCTTGTCAAAATCCCTACAACACATACAATGAATACAATGAATTTTTTTGGCAACACATGGAACATTGGGATTTTTTCTGCAACACATACGGTGAATCCTATGCGAGAGGGATTGACAATTGGAATAAGACATTATTTATGTGCGGCTTTGCAACATATATTGGTAATGAAATCCACAAGAAAAGCTTGTGTGCCCATGTTGTGCCACCATAATTATTGTATCATACAACACACGTTTCACACCCCTGATGCATTTCTTGCTTCTTGAGACACTGAAATAACCGAGAAATCCCAAATTTTTCCTAGGTCATGGGTATGGTTTCAATTATTACAAACTATTTTAATCAACTTTCCTGGTATGAAGATTGGCTTGGATCAAAAGAACGGTTAGCCAACTAGCAATAGCAAGGAGAAAGATAAAGTTTGTGTGCATACGTACCGGTACCATATAATATCAATCAATAGAATTGACAAGAAGTGAACCTATGGGCTAAAAATTTCATATACAAAATTTGTCAAACGAACAAGATAATATTTGTTACTACTGATGTTGGGAAATGACTATAATGGGAGAGGACCATTTGATGAATGCTTTAGAGAGGTCAATTATGAAACATGCATGCAAATGGAGTATTAGCTGGATGTTTCCAGCCATGAGGTTGAAGTCCAAATAAGCACAAGCTTATATTGTCCGTCAACCATAAAATGGATACATGTATCACACACTTATAATTTGTCTATGGAGGGCCATTTATCTAGGTAGGACCACTTTAAGCAAACGACCAAGTTTAGAGCTTGCAAACATCAAAAGTACTACTCAATTGTATTTTCTGACAGTCTCAAAACAAACATGCAGTAAAATTCAACAAGAGAAATCATGAATGCGAATCACCCACATTGCAGCGGATGATAATGACAAAACCATTACACTCTAAAAATTGTTTGTATTGTTGCATTATGTAATTCGTGTCCAAAATCCTCTTAATATACAAAATCGAAATCCACAAGAAACCTACTAAAACTTAGTCTTCTCATGAGTTTTTAGGGAAAAAAATCAATCTAGAACTCAAGTTAGGAAATATGTGATCCTGTATTTTGAAGGAAAAGAAAAAGGGAAATACCAAATTAGACTACCTGGAAACAATTTATACAAAACAGAGGTTCAAAATTGGTTTGGGTAAAACTTCCAAGCATACCCAAAATTGCTTGTTTGATCTCAACTGTTATGAAACACAGGCAGGCTCCTTAAGCATGATTTCCTCTGCGTATTTAGCCTCCTCTTCCTCTTCCTTTAGGACATCAAGAGGCGGAACATGATAGGCCTGTGAAAAGCATGTATCGCAAAAGGACAGAGCATCGTCTCCTAACATTTCCCTCAGCCTGTGAAGTGGCAAGAAAGCCAGAGAATCTGCACCTATAAACCTCCTAGTATCCTGGACACTCAGCCTGTGGGATATCAATTCCTCTTTCCTAGGGGTGTCCACTCCATAATAACAGGACCCAATTATGGGAGGACAGGCTATTTTCATGTGTACCTCTTTTGCCCCTGCGTCCCTAATCATTCTCACTATTTTTGAACTGGTAGTGTCCCGTACAAAAGAGTTGTCGACGACAACAACCCTTTTGCCTTTCAAGACTGTCTCCATGGTAGAAAACTTTGACTACATCCCGAAATCCCTAATTTTCTGGGAATGCTCAATGAAGGTCCTGCCCACATAGTGCGACCTTATGAGCATCTGCTTAGTCAAAATAGGCAGAGCTTAACATAAACCAGTCAGGAATGAAAGCCCAAAGGCACCAGAAATCTCCATAATAAAGGAAATGAAAAACATAATGACAAGCAGCAGAACCAATAATCAGCATACACCAACACCAGCGAATAAAAATCGGATAAAATTTCACGTGCATGAAACTATAAAGAAAAGAAAATCGATAAATTAAAAGCAGGGGAATTAACGGAGTGATACCAGATATTAACTCACAATGATATGCAGCTGTTTCGATGTCGATAACCCTGAAACCTCTAGTGACCAGTGCGTTTTCCCCATCAACAGGAACACCATATTTCTTCATATACACTGCCTTCCCGTGGGAGGGAACCCATTCTATATCTCCAAATTCGTAAGTCCTCAGGAAACGCTCCGCCTCTTTTTCAAGATCTGTATCATTTTCCACCGATATCGAAACAGAGCGCTTGAACATTGGCTGCAAAGCGAAGGTTATTTCCGAAATGGCTCCGAGAGTGCCCAGAGATATTTACGCGGCTTTCATGTCTTCGTCTTCTCATGGAAACCATGTATTCGTAAATGCCGCTGCCTCTCCCGGCGAGGCCGCTGCCGTGGGCTCCCGTGGAAATAACGCCGGCGGCGGAGACTCCATCCCAGTAGATCATGGCCGGAACAGCGAAGCCCTGGTTTGCAGCTTCGTCCATCAGGTCTCTCATCATGCTGCCTCATAGTTCTGTTGACGGAAATTACAGAGGCATAGTTCTGGGTGTTAATGACTAGCCGTTGCTCCTCCACGGGGAGCATGGATACGCCGTGATTTACCTCGCAACAGGAAGCCAAGAACTAGGCGGGTTTCACAGCGTACTATTGTTCAGCAACTACTAGTTATATACACAGCTACAACTGAGTATATAGCTGTGTATATAACTAGTAGTTGCTCTTCCACGGGGAGCAAGGGTACGCCTTGTTTAGAGAAAAACAGTCATGGTAAGTTGGGAAATGAAACATTGCAAATGTGCAAGTTATGCATATAGAAAGCATACATTGCCACAGTAAGCAAATGTCATGGTTATGACTGGAAGAGCCTATCCCTCACCCATGTTAGCAGTGTGGATAGGAAAAACTCAAACCTGTGACCTCCAAGTTCAACACCACGTGGCAAAAAACAATCATAGTAAGTTTGGGCAATGAAACATTGCAAATGTGTAAGTGAGCATACATAGGGGTTGTATGTGGATAGGAAAAGCTCCAACCTCTGACCTCCAAGTTCAACACCACGTGGGTCACCACTGCACCGTAGGTTTGTTTCACCAAATTTTTGACTTCCGTGGAATAAGTTGACTCATAAGCGTACTTGAGAGTTAGGCAAAACGGTTGGATGGTGATGGTTGCAACATAAAGTGAAGCGTTTTTAAGAACCATGATGTAAATAAATGCAGGATTTATTTTGCGGTGTTTGCATGAGGTGGAGGAGCTTGGAAAAGCTATCTAGTAAGGCATATATCAAATCTTAGGCATTGTTTAGGAACATGGGGACTTACATTGTACTAATAGTTATAGTAATTGAGTTGTTTCCGTCGACAGATCGTTTACACAAAGATTATGTTTTTGTAATAAGTCTAAAAACGTGCAAGAAACATGTGAGCCTATCGTATCCATTCATCTTGGTCTAGAATATTAATCAATTATTTAAGCATGGCTTTGTTATTTGCATGAAATACGTGGAGAGTTTGTTTATTAAACAATAATATAACGAAATATGGGTACACGTATCTCATTTGATATTGTCTTTGTAATGTGAATGACATAATTGGATAACAATAGCAACTTCCTATTTAAGGAGGCGATAGTAAGCTTCAAGCAAACCTCTTGCATTAATTTGCACCGATCTTTTCGGTAGTTCCATGAAACCAATGGGTCGTTTCCTTTTAGCATAGCATGTGAATAATGTTACAAATTGAAACAGAAAAACACTCAATCAACCAATGTGAAGGAAGAGGCATGTGCAATTTGCTATTCATCGCGAGATGGAAATAAATATGTTTAGTAGTCTCCATATGTCATTTGTCTTGTTTTTCTTTTGTGTTGGGGTCACAAAACAAAATATGCTTGCATTGTTGTAACATGCAAAAGTGTATAAACATTGTTTTTTTATATTAAATGTCTACCAGGAAGGAAATAAGGTAAAAAGAAAAGAGCGAAAGTATATCCTAATATATACGTAATATAGAGGAGGTGGACTATTGTAAGATATGTATGATTTTTTTTTGGTTTCCCAAAAGAATTGTATTTGTGAGTTTCCTTGTACATACTTGAATCGAGCAAAGATAGGGTACAATGCGAAGAATTAAAGGAATCTAATACATGCTACGATCGTCCACCGGATGGCAACGTCAAATATTTAGTCTTACGTTTGGGGTATGGCATGGTAGTTATATGATGTATGTTGGGGGTAACTTTTATGAGGCGACGGTTAGAGTGAGGCGTGTCATCAAATATGCATGGGTTTGGAATTGGTTGCATGTGCGTCAAAGGTGCCTATTAGAGATGGCTTGAATAAAATAAGCTCGTTGTTGATAGGAGAGGAACGAGAGTGTTTTCAATTGTGCACGTAAATGAATAATTGGATTAGGTTTGTTCTAGAGCTTTTATATTGTATAGAATTGACTATAGAGGTTTTTAAAATATATTGAATCTTCTCTATGCATTTTAGATTTGTGAGTTCGAAATTGTAACTTTGAAAATAATAGTAATACAAAACATGCAATATTTATTAATAGTTTAAAAAATTAAAAAATAGTATATGAATATTAAAATTTTGAAAAGTATGTTATATGTATTCAATTTGAAAATATTTATATTGCATCAAACAAAGGGAAAATATATGTCGGGTAATTTTAAAATTTTAATGGAAATAAATTACCCACTCTTATACTAGGAACCAACTTGCTTTCCCAATTACACCACCATAGTCTATGCAAGTAGAGAATGGTGCAAATAAACATAGGCTACAAAAGCAACAATTTTACATAAATATTGACATATTTAACTCATGCTAGAATAGATATTACATTTAGTTGTTTTATACTTGCTAAGTAAGTCTATATCTATATCGAAGTACTCCTCGACTTGGTAGCAATGAGTAAAGTATGTAATCCGTCAACTTGACCCAAACCGCAACCACAACCTAATATTTGAAAAACTAAGAAAAAACTTTGAAAAACTAAAAATAGCCCTTGCCCACATAAAGTAACAAATGCCTCCATGTGTAGAGTAAAACAAAATCCATGAATGTATTTGAAAAGATGGAGGGGATACACACAAGTTTGCATTTTGTGTCAATATGGAGGGAGCAAGGACAAGTTAATGGTTTGTTTGTATGCATGGGAATGAGAATGGGCAATCATTTCCTTGACCTACACCTGTGGGAGAGAAGAGTGTCGTTGGCGAGCGGTGGAGGGTTGAATGCCAATTGACATGAAGTATACATCCAATGTGCATTTGTAAGGCAATTGTTTGTATTTAATGGAGTTTTTACAATGACACGTGCAACAATGACTCACAATGAAATATTTACGCAAAATGGCGAGTTATATTTTTGGCTCCAAGACAACAAACTATATTTAAAAAGTAATTAAAAAAATTACGTGTAAAATGCTCTAAACAACTTCTTTTATAATAGACTTTATCTAGGACTGGGACAACAACAAACATTTAATAAATACTTCTTTTATAATAGACTTTATTTGAACTCGGGACAACAACCAACATTTAATAAATAAAGTTCTACTTGATATCTAATTCCGCAAAACAAAACTATAAAACAAACTTAAAATGGTTCTCACCATATAGTAACATGTTAAATGACTCCAATATTAAAAATGAACCTTCCCTCACTACACTTATATACGATACAAAGATTGGCATAGACATTAAAAACTTGAATCTTAAATATAAAACTATAATAACTAGTCATAAATAGAAAGATTATATGAATCTAATTATGCCGAGAGGCATCTTCATACATACATACATACATACATACATAC